>JAOQIF010001370.1:0-19393 GCA_026260285.1 Colletotrichum sansevieriae
ACGCTTTTCTTCTAGTATTCGCATTCTTAGCTTATACCTTAGTTATATATCGCTAGGTCTTAGCTATTCTTTAGCAAACCTCTATTAGCTTCTTAAGCCTTTTATTAACCCCTTAAGTCCTAATCTCTATATTTAGCAAGTAGTAGTTAACTATTCGAGGGTAGTATCCTATAAGGGCCTCAAATAGGGATATGCTAATAGTAGCATATTTGTTATTATTATATGAAAATTCAGCCTTAACTAGTTATATTACCTATTAGTTGCGCGAGCCTTTGCTAAACTTTATAAGATATATAGTTAGGGTCTAGTATATTCTTTCGGTCTAACTATCTATCTATAGATACTATGCAGTAGAGATACGCCCTTCTATATCTCAGGCCTTAGTCTAGTCTCGCTAGAACTAGCTAGTAATTAGTTTATCTTAGTTACTAATAATAACCTCTAGCGTGCTATATTAGCACTCGATCTCTTAATATAGGATCCTCGCTAGACCTGCAGCGTCTAGTTGCTTAGTTATCACTAAGAACCGTACTACTTTAGTTATCTGATATATAATTACTAGGATTATATTATAAGTAACTCTATTATCTTAGCGACTTTCTAGCAAGCTAGTTAAGAAGGCTAAGGAAATCTATTAGAATAGGTATACTAGTAGTTCTAGTATTTATAATAGCCCGTATAGCTTATGCCGTAGTATGCACACCCCTTAGCAGCGCGGGCACTTAGTAATATATCGCTATATGTCCTCTATTAAATATAGCTAATAAAACTTTTATAAGATTAGCTTAGCTATCTTATTTACTCCTATATACCCTAATCTAGGCATATTATAGTAGTTTTTTAGGATTTTATAGCAGAGGGATCCCTCTTCTAGGATAATAAGTCTTCTTCTGAACTAAAGGATGTTGTTCTTGTTAACTCGGTATCCTTAGTGTTCCCTAGCATCCTAGCGAACCTTAGCTGCGATATCTCTATAGAAGGGGTCTTTAGCCTATAATCCTCTAACTATCTATTTGAGATCCGCGCCTAGTTATAGCATATAAGCTATTTTATCCTAAATAAGCTCCCTTATTATAGCACGTAGGATATACTATTCCGGTATAGTAACCCTAGCTCCCCCTAAGTCCTCTAGCCTATCGCTATTCTCTCGTGGAGCAGTCGGCGTAGCACCTGCATATGCTTTCGTGCGGGTAATAGCGCTAATATGCATACTTATATATAGTAGCTTGTTAGTACCTATCGTAGGGTGGTGCTAACTTGAGGGTGAGGATCCCTTAACCTTAGAGCTAGCCCTCTAGCAAGGTTCTTATATACTTCGCTAGATAGCTCGGGTATAAGTTCTTATAACTGCTATAGTTCCTTTAAGCTTAGTAATATACTAGCGAATATTCGCTAAAAGCTAGCTAATAAGCCTAAGTTTCTTTCTAAGGGTAGGAAGTATATTATCTACCTTAGCATCTTCTACTATATAGTTAGAGCATTATAATAGTCTATCTGCCGGGTTAGTAACCCCCGACCTATGCTAGATTTCAAAGTTAAATGCTAATAAGTAGTAGACCTATCGCACGAGTCTTCTGCAAATATCCTATGCAGGTATAGCGAGTACTCCTTTTAGCGCTACGTAGTCTATAAGTACTACGAATTTCTCGGGGAGTCCTTATAGGTACTACGCCTAGTAATCTAAACTTTCCACGATAATAAGGAGTTCCTATTGCCCCATAGCCTAGCGCCTCTCTATATCTAAGAGCTTCCTCAACTAGAAGGCCACTAGGTGCTAAACTATGCCATGCTTCTATAAAAGCATGCTAGACGCTGCCTAAGTAGATGCATTAGTCTTAACCCTAGTTTCTAATATTAGATTATAATATCTTAGTATTAGGGCTTTGGCAAATGCTCTCCGAAGTGTCTCGAATGCGGTCTATATCTCCCCCGTCCAGGCAAAGGCTCCTGACTTCATGCTATTCTAGCTTCCCTTGAGCGCGCTAGTTATAGGGGCTGCGATATAAGAATATCTTATAATAAACTTATAGTAAAAGTTATAGAAACTAAGGAATATTTAGATATCTCTGAAAGACTTAGGCACTAGCTATTTAGCAACTACTCGGACTCTATCCGGGTCTATTCTAATACTATCTTAGGTAATGCGGAACCCTAGGAAATCTACTTCTATCTAGTAGAAGTCGCACTTCTTTAGTTTTATAAATAGTTCGGCAGCCCTTAGGCAGCATAGGATAGTATAGAAGTCCTTAGTATACTATTCCCTTATATCTGAGTAGATTAGAATATTATCTAGGTATATAATATAGCAAGTATCTAGAAGGTTAGCGAGTATTTAGTAAATATACGCCTAAAAAGTTGCTAGGGTATTCATAAGCTTAAATAGTATTATAGTATACTCGAAGTAACTATATCGCGTTCTAAATGCGGTTTTCTACCTATCTGCTTTATTAATTGCAATTCAGTAGTATGCCTCGCTTAAGTTAATCTTTAAAATAAACTTCGCTCTAGCGAGCTTATCCAGAAGCTTGCTAATTAGTAGCAGAGGATAACGGTTCTTTATTATAATTTTATTTAATCTCCTATAGTCTATGCATAGTCGCAGGCTTCTATCCTTCTTAGGTATAAATAATACTAGTGCTCCTATAGAGCTAGTTGAGCAGCGTATGCAGCCTGCTACCTCTATATCCTGGATATACTTAGCAAGCGTTTGCAACTGCTCTGCTAATATAAGGTATATTAGTCTATATGGGGGTTCCTTGCTAGGTTTTAGTTCGATATAGTATACCGCTCCCTTTAGCCTTGGAACTTTCTTTATATTCTCCTTATTAAAAATATTAGCAAAGTCTTTAAGTTCCCTAGGAATCTTCTTCTCCTACTTATTATCTAGCGAGTATTCGCCTAAGGACTTTATATCCTTCTTATTAGGGCCTATAGCGCCTATTAGATATATAATATAGGCCCGTTAGCTATTCTCTATAATCTCTTGGACGATCGCCTCTAGCTTAGCGAGCGAGAGGGGTTTATATAACCAGGTGCGTGCGCAGGTATCTATATAGATACCTTCCTATCCTATAGAGTTATTAGATAAAAGGATATCTCCTACTCCTTTAGGGCAAGGGTTTATAATAAAAGCCTAGCAAATCTTCTATAGGTAACCCCGACTATCTATAAGGAAGAATATAAGCTAGTAGACCTTGCCTATAGGTATAGGCCTTCCCTAGAAATCCACTAATTCAGGGGCTATAATACTAATAGCCTCCTTTAGTTAGAGCCTCTCGACGAGGTCTTCTTATATAATATCTACTGCTATATAGATATCTATATTAACCTCTAGTTCGACTTCACTAGATGCTCGGAGTGCTAATACCTATCCCTTAATAGTCTATCCTACTAGAACTAAGGTGATTTCTAGTATAATACCCCTCGGGGTTATATCTATACCTACTCGTTTCCCGAGTTTTTAGTATTAGTTATACTAAGTATTATAATTGCGCTTATCCCGCCCCGCCTTAGGTTTAGGTTCTAATTGCTGCTTATTAGCTGCGCACGGGGTTCGGTATAGTTAGGGGAGATATAGCTATACTTCTTATAGTTATAGCATTAGGGTCCCTAGGAGTTAGTAGATATACTACTAGCGCCAGGCGTTGCGCGAGCATCTACTAAGTAGTTATTCTAGGACAGGGTCTCTAGGCAGCAATCCCTTGAGTTTATTAACCTAGGGGGTTATAAGCTGCTCTTATAAGGGCGGTCTAGAGAGCCTGAGTATAGTTGCTTGCGCGACTTAGAACGGCTAGCAGACGTTCCCCTGCGTCTCCCTTCTATAATCTCCTATAATCTCTATATATATAGGGCGATAGTATACATATCGGTGCGGTTAATATCCTGCTTAAAGAGTTCGTCCTTTAGGGTCCTAATAAGGCCCTAAAAGAAGGCGTGCGCCTTTATATTACTAGTGCTCAGCTTGCTAAGTGCTTAGTTAATAGACTCCTATCGAGCCTAGTATATAATTAGTTTCTTATTATCTTTCTAGTAGCACTATCTTAAAGCATTATAGTAGTTCTATTCTTAGAGCTCGGGCGCGATATGCTACCCTCTTATGAAGATTCTAAAGTCTTCCTATTTAGGGTCTATCTAGTTCCCTAACTCGTCTATAAGTATTTGCTAATAATTCTGCTATTCTATTTATAGGGTATGCTCTATCGCACTCAAAGCCCACTAGATATACTAGCTATTAGAGCAGCTAGGGCGGTGCTTATAAGCCTCTTTAACTACAATAAGCTAATCTTCCCTTATTATACTAGTAGATTTACTAGTAAGGCGTGCTATATTATAATTCGGGGGTTTTTTATAAACCTTTAGCGATCGCTTAGCAAGAGCTCGGTTACTTAATATAGTAGCAATTAGCTCCTATTAGTTAGCTATTATAGTTATAATCTATTATATTAGCACTTAGCTAGTTGCTTTATCTAGCCCTCTAGCTTAGGCTAGCCTATTAGCTGCAGCTATGGATATCTAGCCTGTTAGCCTATCCGGTTCATAGGAAGGGGTCTTATATACCCTATTCTCCTATATACGCTTAGCATCTATATAGCGAGTATTTAGCATAGGTAGCCCGTTCTCTTTAGGGCCCCTAGCCTCGCTTAAAGCATAGCTTCTTGCCTCCCCTCGTTAGCTTATATTATCCTCTGATCGCTCGCTAGGGTTAGCTTCCTTATAAAGGTTTGCGCAGGCTATTTCGCTCCGCTCTTAGTAAGTATTAGGCATAGGTTCTTTAGCCTGATTAGTAGGCGTTGCTCGGGTATATAGTGCTATTATTATTACTAACCTTCCTAAAGTAGGGTAGAAGCAAAAGAATTATAAAGGTATCGAGGGGCTAAGAGCTATAATTAGGTTAAACTAATAGCAGAAGCACTTAAAAAATAAGGTCTATATTATTATACTACTTTTACTTACTTCTTCTAAGATCCCTTATTTCTAGCTTTTAGCGAGTATTCGCTAAGTCTTCGCTATAAGGGTTCTATACCCTAGACCTATAGGCCTCTCTATCCCCTCAGCCTATAGTAGCCGAAGCGTCTCCGGCTTCTCCAGTCTGGGTATCCAGTCCCTTACACTCTGCTATTATCTAATCCTTTATAATAGATAATTCTAAAGTTAAACTCTAAAAGGAATTCTAACTATCTAATTTATTATTTACTTAATACTTTTAAGATTATAAAGTATAAAAGGTTTTTATAGTCTAAGTATATAAGTACTTTGTGAATTATTCCTAAGAGTTTAGGTCTCTATTCTTTAAAAGCTTTAATAATTACTATAAGTTCTTTATTATAGATCTAATAGTTTAGTTTAGAGCTATAGAGCTTTTGAGAGAAGAAGGCGCAGGAGTAGAGTTATCCTTCTAAGTCTTATTATAAAAGTTATACTCCTAGGGCGTAGTCTGAGGAATCTAGTTCTACTTTAAACTATTTTATTAGGTCTAGAATAATTAGGACTAGTTTGCTAGTTATAAGGTCCTTGATTTTCTAGAATGCTATCTATTAGGGTTCGTTCTATATAAAGGGTATATCCTTGCAGCTAAGACTTATAAGAGCTATATTAACTTTGCTATAGTCTTTTATGACTTTATAATAGAAGTTAATAAAACCTAGGAATTATTAGACTTCCTTAAGGTTCTTAGGTACTAGCTATTCCTTAATTACTTAACTTTATTTTCTAATATATAGACTTTTTCAGGGGTGATAGTAAATCCGAGGTATTCCACCTTCTAGGTGTGAAATTCGCTCTTCTTAGGTTCGACTAGAAGCTTAGCTTCCTAAAGTGCTTATAGGATATAGTGGACGTTCTCTTAGTATTTCTTAAGTATTAGTAAGAAGACAAGGATATTATTAAGGTAGACTACTATATAAATATCGATATATTTGCATAGGACTTAGTTAATTATATTTTAGAATATCGCAGGGGTATTAGTAAGACCGAAGGGCATAACGAGGTACTTGAAATATCCTCTTCGCATTTAGAAGGCGGTTTTCTATTCTTCTCCTTATTTTATTCTAATTAAGTTATAAGCTCCTTTGAGATCAAGAACTATAAACTAGTTAGCTCTATAAAGGAGTTGCCTTATTTCGTTAATAAGGGGTAATAAGTAGCGGTTTTTAACTATTATTTTATTAAGTATATAATAGTTAACGCATAGTTATAGTTTTTTATTCTTGTTAGGTATAAATAGGATTAGGCTTCCTATTAGTAATATCGAAGGTCTAATATAACCCTTTTTAAGGTTTTTATCGAGGTATTTATCTAGGGCTTCTATTTTAGTTAGATTAAGTCCGTAGATTTTATTAAATCGTAGTTCTTTTCCTTCTTTAAGAGGGATTTTATAATTAAAGTTAGTATATTTAGGCAGTCTAGTTTCTAATTTAGCTATAAAGAGTTTCTTATAGACTCTATATTCTTCTAGGATAGATAGAAGTAGATTATTCTATTATTTAAGATCTATTATTATTAATAGTTATAACATAGCTTCCTTAGCCTTGAGGTAGCAGAGGTATCGTTTTATTACTCCTTTTTATATTATTAATTTATTTAAGGCCTATCTTTAGTAATACTACTTAGGAACTAAATCGTTATAGTCCTAATAGAGTTAGCCTATTTTCTAATCTATCCGGGGGTTACTTATTCATAGCTAGGGTAGTCCTAGCATAATATTATATATTCCTATATTAGTAATATTAAATTAGATTCTTTCTTTCTAGTTAAGGTAGCTTATCTTAAGGGGCGTATTCTCGTTATAAATAGTACCTCCTTTATATTTAAATTCTTCTCCTTCTGCTATATATAGAGCTTATAGTTATTCTTTGCCTCCCTATTATACTTCTAGCTTATTAATAGCTCGGGGGGCGATAAAGTTAGCTTTATCTCCGCTATCTATTAGCGCGAGTACTATTTATTAGTTAATAATAACCTCGAGTTCTATATTATTCTTATATCCTTATAATATCTAGTAGATAGACCTTTTCTTTATTGCTTATTATAGTCCTTTATTAGTAATTAAGTCTAGTTTTTTAACTATTATAGTTATCTAGGGTAGGTAATTCGCTTTCCTTTCCTAATTACCTTAGTAAAGCTATTCTTATAGATTCTAACTTATAGGGGTCTTAGTCTATCCTTTATAATTCTCTAGGCGTATGCCTTATCTTAGTAGTAAACTTACCATTTGTTGCGCTAGTATTTATCCTACTTTATTATATTATTATGCTAGTATCTCATAGGGAACTGCAGGCTTAGTTAAAAGGTAGCAATCCTTCTATTAAAAGTTACTATTATCTATCTAATTATAATATATATAGTATAGATATTTATAATAGGCTTGTTATTATATCTTCAGGGGTAGAGTTAGTACTTATATTTATCTCTAAGGTGCTCCTTATATTTATTAAAGAGACACTAGGCTTAAAATAGGCTCTAGTAGCTATAATAGTTAATTTAAAGAGCTGGGTAGTCTTTAGTATAGAGCTTCAGGACGTGGTCCTTATTTCTTTATAATATTAAGATCCTAAAGAAGTATTATTATTATTTATCCTAGTAAATATTAATCTTTTAGTACCTAAGGAGCTATCTCATTGCTTCCTTAGTATTAGATTCCTTTTTAGAGTCAGTATTATCTACGCTAGGTATAAATCTATAGGTAATTTCTATCTAAGCATATTATTAGGTAATTGTTACGGGCTATGCCACTGCTAGCATCTGGACGGTGCTGCAGACCCTAAGGATTCTGCCCTTAACGACCGCTCTCGCTTAATATTCGCCCTATATCCGCTTTTCTATCGCACGGGGAACTTCCTAGAAAACTTCCCTTCCTTAGCTTAAATTACTATAATTAAAGCACCCCTAAGTTAAATAAACCTAGGCTAGCCCCTTATATATCTAAGCTCTCCTTCTATACCCGCCTTACTAGTTATATAATATAATAGATAGCAGGTAGGAAATAGAACTAGCTATGCTTATTATAATAGGTCTAGAAGTACTACTAATAGGTAAGGAAGCATTCGAAGCAATTTATATAGCAATTAATAAGCTTAGTAACTAGCTTAATAGCCTAATAACTATATAGCAGCCTAATAATAAACTAACTACGGAGCTCTAGCGAGAATATAGCAGGTAGCTATACCCTAGCTCTACTAATACTATCCCTATAGCTAGAAACTACTTAGGGAGCAGGGGGCGCTTAGCAATCAAAACCCCTTCCTAACCCCCCTAAGTTTAGAGGAAACTACAATAAGTATGCTATATAGGTATAATAGATATATAATAAAGTTAGAATAGACTAGGACTTCTTCCTAAGCAATTAGGAGGCCTAATATCTTATTAACTCCTGCTTAGAACCTAAAATATAGCTAGTAGTCTTAGCTTTCTATAGCTTAGGGGGTAGTAATAGCTTATTTAAGCTAGATACCTTCTTAGTATACCTAGATTATACCTATAATAACCCTAATATTATAAGCAAGGCTCTTAGAAGACTCTTAGAGCTTTAAATAAAGCATAACAAAGCCTTCGCCTCGTTCCTACCCTGCTTTAAATATATTATTATAGAGGTAGGTAGCATAATATAGCTAGATAGTATCTAGATTAACTACCTATATAGGGTACTATCTTATAAGCTCCTCGACTATCTAGTTAACTACCCGACCCCCTATAAGTATACTAAATATATTAGCCTTATATAAGATATTATATAGAAGCTAAAGGGATTATATTATATTCCTAACGCTTCGTATTAGCTTATAATATTTAGATCGAGAGTATTACCTGCTAGAATAGATATAGATAGGGATACTAGAATAATAGGTTCGATATATACCTCGCACGAGGGTATAAGTAAAGGTCCTAATAAGGAAACGCGCTACTATTTCAAATATAACTAGATTAGTTACTTATAAAGGGATTACTAGAAGGCTAAGAAGTCGAAGGATAATCCTAGAGTAGTAAAAGCTATCGAAGAAATAATATATTTAGACTTAGGAGAGGTTAAAAGTAAAGAAGACTCTTCTAACTCAGGAAATAAATAACCCTAGTATAAAATTAGATATTAGGGATAATAGAGGAAGAGCAGGCTAGTTAGGAATAGTTCTAATTAGAACATAGTATAAGCAGGCTTTCTATAATATTAGTAATTAGAGTTAATAAAGGCACTCTTATTAATGCTTTAATAGACTATAGATATAATATCTATATAATAGTAGACTACTAGTATGCCCGCTGCCTCTATTTACTATATATCGATTACTAAGCGTAGTAATTACAAGGCTTTGCTAATAACTTAGCTCAAGCTATAGCGAAAGGCATAGCTATATTATACCTCGAGATTAGAAGCTATATATAGCAACTCTTCGCTTATATAATAAAAGGACTAGATACTAACCTCTTCTTAGGGAAGCTATAGATAGAATAAAACTATATTATTTATAATATAGTAGAGAAGTAAGTATACTATAGGAAAGCGGGGGTTATTATTACCCTTTAAGGATAAAAAGAACCCTAGAGAGTAAGGGAGATCTAGGAAGCCTACTAACTTAACGCCGCCTTATTTATAGCGATCTACTAGAGGGTTAGCAAGAGCTAGCTATCCGGGCTAGAAGTAGGAATACGGGTAGTAAGCCTAAGGGATATTAAAAAAGCGCTCGAGATAAAGAAACTAGAAGACTATTTAGGGAAACTACTATAATATATTTATAACGAATTTATAGAGCTTTTTAAGCTAGCTAAGTTATACTCCCTACCCCTAAGTCGTCCTAGTATAGATCACGAAATCTACCTCAAGCGTGATACCTCTAGCTAAGAGGTGCCCTTGCCCTAGGGACCCCTCTATAGCATATCTAGGGAGGAGTTATTAGTATTAAAAAAGATACTTATAAACCTACTCGATAAGGGTTTTATTTAGGTAAGCAAGTCTCCTGCTAGTATACCTATGCTTTTTATTAGGAAGCCTAGCAGAGGATTATAGTTCTATTATAACTACTAAGCGTTAAATATAATTACTAAGCGAGATTACTACCCCTTACCCCTAATCTAGGAGACCCTCTAAAGGGTTAGTTTAGCAAAGTAGTATACTAAACTAGATATAATAGCTGCCTTCTATAAGATTCGTATAGTAGAAGGGCACTAAGAGAAGACTACCTTTTATATATAATATAAGCTCTTTAAGTAGCTAGTCTATCTATTCGGATTAAGCAGAGCCCCTATAATATTCTAACGATATATTAATAGCACGCTCTAGGAGTTCCTTAATAACTTCGCAATAGCATATATTAATAATATATTAGTCTATAGCAATAGCTCCCGAGCGGACTATAAGCAGAAGGTATATAAGGTTCTCCAGGCCCTCTAAGAGGCTAGTCTTAACCTCGACCTAGTAAAGTATAAGTTCTCTATAAAAATAGTAAAGTATATAGGATTTATCCTAAAGGTAAGCGAAGGTATTGCTTATAATATAGAGAAAGTTTAGGTAATTATTAAATAGGAAGCACCTACTTTAGTAAAAGGATTATAAAGTTTCCTAGGGTTTGCTAACTACTACTAAGTATTTATATTAGAGTACTTAGGGGTTATAGAGCCCCTTACCCTCTTAATAAAGAAGGGAGCGCTATTTATCTAGAGCAAGGAATAAGAAGATACATTCTAGGCGCTCAAACGCTGCTTCTAAATTATACTAGTACTATATTACTTTAACCTATAAGCCCTAATTATAGTTAAAACGGACTACTTAGGGTTTGCTTTAGGGGGGGTGCTAACCTAAGAAGATACGCAAGGATAGTACTATCCTATCGCCTTCTACTTATAGAGGCTAACCCCTGCCTAATATAACTACCTAATCTATAATAAGGAGCTATTAGTAGTAATCGCTTATTTAAATATATAGGATGCTAAGCTAAGAAGCTACCCTAGGTTTAAGGTCCTTATTAACTATAAGAGCCTCAAATACTTTATATAAAAGCAACGTTTAATAGAACGCTAAAGTCGCTAGGTAGAGTAGTTATTAAGGTATAATTTCTATTTAGAATATTAACCTAGTCGCCTAGTAGCTATACCTAATATGCTCTTATATTATAAATAGGACGCCCCGAAAGGATAGGAGGATAAATAAGAGAAAGGGAGGGTAATCTAAATAATCCCTAACTCCGCCCTAGGTAAGGTAAGGAGGTTAGTAATAGTTAAAGCCTCTATTATAATAGTATTCGAGGATCTAGCCCTTTAATATATATAGAACGAAGCTTAAGCGGAAGATAACTAGTACTAAGGGGCTTATTCTATAGTAAAAAGAGGCAACTAAAGCTTCCCTCCCTAGCTAGGCCTGAAACTATAGATCGCTAAGTATAGCGTTAATACCCTTAGCTAATTAATATTTAGAGACCGGATCTAGGTACTAGGGTTAATAGATAAAAACTACCCCTAGAATATACTTCGAATATAGTTAATTTAGAAGTATTATAACTTAGTAATAACGGGCTACCCTAGTTAGAATAATACCCTAGCTATCCTAGCCTAGCAATACTTCTAGCTAGGGCAGTCCTCCGCAGTCCGCTAGTTTATAAGAAACTATAATAGCTATAGGCATAGAACGATTTAGCAATAAGCGAAACGCAGGCTTCTTTAACCCTTATTAGTAGTAGAACGGCTATATTGCGATCTTACTATAGATTTTATTATAAACCTCCTATGCGTAGTAAAAATAGGGTTGAGATACTTTTAAGTAATAGTTAATAGGCTCTCTAAGACGATAACCCTAGAAGGGATACCTTCGATAGATATAGAAACGTGCATAGAACGCTTTATAAACTACTACTACTAATTTCATAGTATACCGAAGTTGATCGTTAGTAATAGGGGTAGTAACTAGATAAGTTAGTTCTAGCAACGGTTCTGCATGCTTATAAAGATCGAATAATATTTAAGCACCGCCTTTTACCTATAGATAGATAGGGTAATAGAACGTTTTAATTAGGAGATCTAGGCAGTCCTATAGATAATAGTCAACTTCGCCTAGGACGACTAGGAGGTTTACTTGCCCTCTATTTAACTAGTAATTAATAGCTATAATATAGCTATAATAGGAGTAAGCCTATTCTTTTTCACCTATAGATACTACGTCGACCTAATACTAGTAGTATAGCCCGCGCTAGAGCTATCGACCTCACGTAAGTTAGCTGCTAATAAGTTTATTAGTAAACTGAAGTTAACCACGGAGTTAGCCTAAGTAGCTATCGCTATAGCCTAATAGATTATAGAATAATTAGCAAATAGTAAAAGGATACTAGCAGAATGCTATAAAGTAGGTAATAAGGTCTAGCTATTACTAGCTAACTTCTATATAAAAAGACCCTATAGGAAATTAGACTAGCTATACCTAAAGTATAAAGTAACTAGGGTAATCTTACTAACTATAGTTAAGTTAAACGTTCTAGGCAAGGTCTATAACCGATTTTATATTAGCTTGCTATGCTATGCTACGAATAACCCCCTCCTAGGCTAAGAAGTTAATAATCCCTAACTACCCCCGATTTTCAAAGATAGAGAGGATAAATAGGAAGTTAAGTCCGTTCTAGCTATGCGCTAGAAGCATATAGGTAGGGGTAGGTATTATAAGTTATTAGTTAAATAGATAGGGTATAGTTAGCCTACCTAG
Organism: Colletotrichum sansevieriae; assembly: GCA_026260285.1. NCBI lineage: Eukaryota > Fungi > Ascomycota > Sordariomycetes > Glomerellales > Glomerellaceae > Colletotrichum > Colletotrichum sansevieriae. The sequence goes on from JAOQIF010001370.1 coordinate 12,677, forward strand.
GAGCCCCTATAATTACTCTAAGATACCTAGGTAATAGATAAGTATAAAGAAAAGTATAGCCCGATAGATAAGAATAATAATAACCCCTAATATACCGCTCTATAAGCTAAGTAGTAGTTAATAAGCAGGGGTAGGATAGAGGGATAGTAGCTAGGCAATTTATAATTAGAGGAATAAGTAGAAATAAGAAGCTTTATTATAGCTTAAGGCTATAAGGAGGCGGAACGGGATCTAAGCAGGCCCTAGGTAAGCAGAAGGCAGGCGGATAGTAAGCGAGTAGAAACTATAGACCTAAGAAGATAACCCCTTACTCCTCTTACTCTTTATAAGTAGTAATAATAATATTAGTAAGCTAAGAAAAGAGGTTAGATTATTAGGAATAGAAGAAAAGCGGGAATAGGACGAACCTTATAGAGGACCTTAGCTATATCTAAATAAGCCTAGGCGAGGTAGTATAGCTACGCCTTATTAGGCTTAACTAAGAGGGAAAGTAAAATAATAGTAATAATAGAGGTACTAAGGATAGGAATAGCTAGAGAACTAGCAGAGGGTATAGGGGAGGCATCTAACTTAATAGCAGCTTTAATAGCATACTTTATAGTAATATAAGCGCGGACCTTATAATTCTAAATAGAAGTAGTATAAAGGAGTTCTATATAAGCCTCGATCTATATAGGGAGCTATAACTATTAATAATAACCCTAAAACGTAGGAATAGCAGAATCTTACCGAGGTCCTCTTATTAAGGCTATAGCAAGTAAGGCAGTCTTAGCTAAGAGAAGCAAACTCCTCTTAGTAGTAAACTATACTAGGGTTACTCTAGTAGAATATTAGCTCTATAGAGAAGGAATAGTAGGGAAGCAATACCTATATTAATATAGGTAGACTTAATAGCCTTATTAGAATAGTAGATATAACGGATAATATTACTTATAATATAGTTAGTCTTATAATAGTTAAAAGGCGATAGGATAGCATACCTCGCTTAATAATATTATAATAAGCTATAACGTTACTAGGCTTCTTAGCCTTAGCTATAATAGATATATACTTTAGGCAAGGAACCTCACGAAGAGGCCCCTAGGTCTTATCCTAGGGGATACTACTAAAGACGAGCTAGTATAAGTAGGGATCCTAGTAGAATATTAGAAAAACGCTAAATAAGTAGAAGAATATATACTATAAGGGGCTCCTAGGCGATAGGATATATAGGAAGGGGGTAGTTGAGGTACTTATATAGCTCCTAGCTAGCTAGGGTATAGAGGGGATTATCTATGAGATTAAAGTTATTAGAAGCAGCCTCCTCGTAGTTAGAGAGGCTAGTAGAGGTAGAGCGGTTAGAGGGCTAGCCCTTAATAGGAGGAGGAGACTCTATCTCCTTATTAGAGTTAGAGAGGGGCTATATAGGGTTAATTATAGCAAAACAATAGAGAAAGAGCAGGTAGCAATTTATAGGGGGTGCTATTATAGAGGTGGGGAAAATTAGATTAATTAGATCTATGCGAGTTAGCAATTAATAGGGGTTTAGATATAACGAACTTATACTAATATAGACCGAGGGTGCGCTAAAAACGCTACTAAAACGACGAGTTATTAGCTAAAATAACGTTATAATTAATTAGTTAACTTACTCTAGTATAGGTTAATAGGAGGAGGAAAAAAGAGGAAGCAAACTAGGGGTGCGAAAAATTATATTATTATAATTATTACTAATAGGGCATAGAGCAGCTAGCAGCCCGGATTAATATCGCTCTAGACTAGCCCTTAGCCCGTGCTTAAACCTATAACTTATATAAGAGCTAGGGGAGGGGGGGGAGGAGGGGTATATATTATAAGCTATACTACTACTAGTATCTAGATAGTGCTATAGACCCTAAGGATTCTGCCCTCGATAACTGCTCTCGCTTAACGTTCGCCCTATATCCGCTTTTCTATTGCATAGGGAACTTCCTAGAAAACTTCCCTTCCTTAGCTTAGATTACTATAATTAAGGCACCCCTAAGTTGAATAAACCCGGGCTAGCCCCTCATAGTAATATCGCGAGGTTTATCTAAGTTATAAGGTGAGCTTTCTCCTTCTCTAAATATCTAGTTATTAGTAAGGTAGAATAGTTATTATTTTTCTAGGGGGTTATGCTAATAATCTAGTTCTTTATTAGATTCTTCCTTAACTTATTCTTTAAGTTCCTAGTTAATTTATTTAATTCTAGCGGGGTTATTATATATGTTTTTATAATATTCTATATATAAAAGCATAGCACTAAGCTATCTTTCCTATACTAGGTTATAAGGTTCGTCCTAGATGCATTCTAAGTAGGCGAGCTTAGCTAGCTATAAGTATGCAAGCTTTTATTTATTATTATTCTCAAGTTCCTATTTGCAGACTTGTTATAGTATTATAGGGGTGCTAGCAGGTTCTAAGCGTTAGATTCATAGCATCTTATTAAGTTATTCTGTAGGTTTTCTTACGATCTTGCTATTACTAGTATGCATTATTACTAGGGTCTTAGTTATTATATTATATCTAGATCGTCCGGAGTTATTATTCCTTAGGTAGTATCCTAATATCTCATTATCTTCGAGGTGGATTTAGCAGCTATCCTCATAGCATCCTATCTATAATAGGGATATATATAGGGCTTTTGAGATCGTGTTGACTTATCGAGGTCGTTCTGCTATAGGCTTCTAAGGTAGCTTCTTAGGTTATTTGCAATCTTTAGCGATATACCCTTATTTATTATAGTTATAGCACTTAGGGTTCTAGGGTTTCTTATCTTTAGTTATTATACGAAGGTCTATAGGTCTACTATACTATCTATAGGAGGTGCTTTATTAGGTGTTATTCTAGTTGTTATAAGGTCTATTATTATTCCGCTAGTTATTAAACTTATATCAGCGTTGCTATTAATACTTATATCCAGAGTTAGGGTTTAGTTATCTTTCGCCTTTTTCTTTATAAAGTTTAAAAATGCGGTTATTAATCTTAATAGCATACTCTATATAGTCCTAGAAACTAGGAGGTATATTAACCTTAGCTATTTATCCTTAATATTATCCTTAAGTCCTTAGTAGAAGGCGAATACCTTACTTTTATTAGTTATATTAAGTTAGGATGCGATTCTCTAGAACTTAGCTGCATAGAGCGAGGTAGACTTGGTTTGCCTTAGGTATACTAGGTTATATTTAGCTTATCTCTTCTTATTAGGTTCTAGGAAAAGAGACTTAAGAGCCTTAATATATCCTATAAAGCTAAAGAAGATATCTTTTACTTCTTAGCTATATTTTTTAACTAGTTAATTAAGCTATTCCTACTAGAGGGGTTTAAACTAAGCTAGGGCTTATCCTCTAAGGAAGGTAGTAGCGTAAATAATATATTTAGTTTTATTCTAGAAAGTATTTATATAGAAGGCCTAGTAGGTTTATATTTATATTAGATATCCTTTGAGTTATCCTAGGGTCCTATTAAAGGTAGTAGGGGTATTAAGTTTGAGTTATTCCTATCCTTTGACTAGGGTAGAAATAATATTAGTAGTAGCTTAGAGGGTTATAACTTCTTTCTCTAGGTCCTAGCTCTTGTAAGCTTATTCCTATAGTTCCTTAAGGGCTACGACGTTCTAGTTAAATATATTGCGCATTTCCTTAAAGTTATAATTAGTTTTATTAAGCTAGCGCTTAATTTCTTTAGTATTATTCTTACTATCTAAGTTATCCTTTATTTTCTAATCTCTAAGTTCCTAGGCTAGATTCTAAGTAGCTTGTCCTCCTGAGGTAGATAAGGATCCTAGGGTAGGAGACTTAATAGAGATATAAGAAGATATTTTATTTATACTATTAGTAAGCTTTAATAGTTAACTTACTAAATAGGAGTAATTAAAGTATTATAGTTAGCTATCTAATAGTAGGGTTTGCTAATAGAAGCTAGGGATTAAAATATAGTAATAGTATATAGGGTCGTGGTTTATATTATAAGTTATAAGCTATAGTAGATTAGTCTTTAGAGACTAAGGTAATTAGTCTTAGGCTTAATAAGTAATTTATAATAAAGGTAAGCTAAGAGTATCCCTAAGGATAAATACTAAGTTAACTACTAAAGAGCTATAGAAGTCTAACTATAAGCTAGGCTTAAGGTTATATTATATATAAGTCCGAATAGTATCCTTTATCTGCTCCTAGGTAATTACCTAGGTATATAAGTAATTGCAATTAGTTAGCCTTGCTAACTAATTACTAAGTATTCCTTCCTATATTCTACTAATTATCTCCTTATCTTATCGTTATATAACTTATACTATAGTTCTTCTGTTTCTAAGTGAGTCCCTATTATTCCCATGATCCTTGAGTATAAATATCCTATCCTAGTCGCCCGACGCCCGAGTGGGTCGTTCAGCTGTTATCCTTGTTTACGGGTTGTAACATCCTAGCTGTTATATGCTTATTAAGGGAAATCTAATAACCTGTTATAGTATAATAGCTTTATAGAAAATGAAGGTATTACTCAGGTCCTCCTTAAATAGCAGGGGAAGCTCTTTCTCGCTATTATAGATATCGAGCTTACTGAGATAATATAGCGACGTAAGGCTAGGTGCTTTGAATGCTTAATATTAGAAAAGAATGCCCAAGAGGATGATATAGGGGCTTAGGAGTAGGGAAGGGTTAAATATAGTCTTAGGGATTATATATATTTTGCTATAAGGATATAAGCATGCTTTACTATAATAAGCGGACTAAAACTATATTTACTATTCCTTCTCGCTAAGATACGTCTTAGTAAACTCCAGAGTGAGTTAAAGAAGGAGTCTATATAGGCTGCCTTCTAGATCCCTAGCTAAAGATACCTTAATATCCTTAAACTATAGCTTTAAAGTAGCTTCTAGATAAGACCCTACTAGGGTAAGCAGCAGGAGAAAGAGCATAACGAGGATATATAACTCTCCTAACTTAAATAACTTCCTCGTAGTTCCTAGTATAGTCTCGATCTGCTATTTAAGATTATTAATCGTTATATTATAGTTAGCTCGCTACTATTCGCTCAAACTATACTTCTTAGTAAGATCTTATAGGACCTAGATTTATTAGTAAGAATACTAATATTGCAGTAGGAGATACCTGCTCTATATATGCTACGGTTTAGCTTTAGGTCTATCTTATTACCTATAGCTCTCTCAAAGATGAGTTAAAAGACCTTCTAATATATGCCTAGCGAGCTCTTCTTCTTGATTCCACGTTTCCTCCTACTATTCTTACTAACTTTCTAGCATAGGACCTAGTTAAAAAAAGCTATATAAAAGGCTAAGGGAGATAGTTATATAGCAGTCTGCTATATTATACTTAAGAATGAGATAGAACCTGCGGATTTATATTATAAGCAGTTTATATAATATATAAGATTAGTAGAAACTTACTAGCGCTACTAGTCTGCTACTATATTAAGAAGCGCTATTATCCTAAGGTTATAATCTTAGTAGGCGTAGATATCCTTATTAAAACCCTCAACCTTGCGTCGCTAGTATTTGGATAAATATGTATCCTTATTGAAGAGCTAGATCTAGTCTTCTACGTTATAATCATTATCTTCGACGTTAGTCGTATTAGTATATGAACTACTATTATGCTCTTTTGCATCAAAGGTATTATCGCTATTATAGCAATTATTATCAGAGGAAAAGGATGCGTTGGAATCGTGGATATCTGCGTTAGTCTTCTAACGTTGAGGCATAGTAAACCGAGGAAAGTTAGGAGATAGGCAAGGGATTTATCGCTATAGGGGAGCAGCGGATAAGGTCTATAACGAATAGATAGTAGGAGCGAATGAGTTGAGAAAGCTATAGCTTAGGGTAGCGTAGCGACTATAGCTTATATAGAAGAAGAAAGCAGGCTATAGAAGAAACCATTAAAATAGCTATTTCTAGCTGCTTTAGAGCAGCACACTAAGTATAATAATAAACTTAACTAATCTGTATGCTTAGAGAAAGTATAGCTAGCAGTTGAGCGGTTTTAGGAGATATAGCTGAGGTACTTTATGAGGTACCTCATAGTATAAAGCCTGAGAGACGCAGGGGTTTAAGTGCCCTGCTCTACCTTTAGATGGGCTAAAGCGGCGAGGGATTTTGGGCAGATATCCCGCTGAATCCGGCGGCTGAACCCGCCTAAAACAGCGGCAAAAAAGCCGTCACATTCTTTAAGATAGTAATAGAGCGGATCTAACCCTTAACTAGCGAGGTAGACGCCCCTATCCTCTTTATACTTACGAAGGATAGATCCCTATACTTTTATATAGATTACTAAGGCTTTAATAAGGTAATACTAAAGAACTAATATCTACTCCCTCTTATTAGCAAGCTATTAGATAGGCTTTAGGGAGCTAAGTAGATCTTAAAGATTAATATTTAAGATATATACTATTATATTTATATTAAGCTAGAAGACTACTAGAAAAACTTAGACTATACGTCTAATAATTACATATAAAAGAGGTTTCTCAACTGAAGATTCAAATAATAGTTGAGAGGTAACTGCTAATATATTACCTTCAGGCTAGTAAAGGTTAAGCCTACTGCTAAAAGGTTACCTTCAGGCTAGTAAAGGTTAAGCCTACTACCGAAAGGTTACCTTCAGGCTAGTAAAGGCTATTATAAATAGTTAACTAAGCCTAGGATAGGTTAGTTACCTACCTCATAACTATATATATAGTCACTTTTCCCTACCTAGAGAGATAGAT
>JAOQIF010001371.1:0-19376 GCA_026260285.1 Colletotrichum sansevieriae
TTAACTTAGTATCCTTAGTATTCCCTAGTATCCTAGCGAACCTTAGCTATAATATCTCTATAGAAGGGGTCTTTAGCCTATAGTCCTCTAACTATCTATTCGAGATCTGCACCTAGTTATAGTATATAAGCCGTTTTATCCTAAATAAGCTCCCTTATTATAGCACGTAGGATATACTATTCCGGTATAGTAACCCTAGCTCCCCCTAAATCCTCTAGCCTATTGCTATTCTCTTGTAGAGCAGTCGGCGTAGCACCTATATATACGTTCGTGCGGGTAATAGCGCTAATATATATACTTATATGCAGTAGCTTATTAGTACCTATCGTAGGGTGGTGCTAACGTAAGGGTAAGGATCCCTTAACCTTAGAGCTAGCTCTCTAGCAAGGTTCTTATATACTTCGCTAGATAGCTCGGGTATAAGTTCTTATAACTGCTATAGTTCCTTTAAGCTTAGTAATATGCTAGCGAATATTTACTAAAAGCTAGCTAATAAGCCTAAGTTTCTTTCTAAGGATAGGAAGTATATTATCTACCTTAGTATTTTCTACTACGTAGTTAGGGCGTTATAATAGTCTATCTACTAGATTAATAACCCCCGACCTATACTAGATTTCAAAGTTAAATACTAATAAATAGTAAACCTATTATATAAGTCTTCTGCAAATATCCCGCGCAGGTATAGTAAGCACTCCTTTTAGCGCTATATAGTCTATAAGTACTACGAATTTCTCAGGGAGTCCTTATAGGTATTACGCCTAGTAATCTAAACTTTCTATAATAATAAGGAGTTCCTATTGCTCTATAGCCTAGCGCCTCTCTATATCTAAGAGCTTCCTTAACTAGAAGGCTACTAGGTGCTAAACTATACTATACTTTTATAAAAGCATGCTAGATACTACCTCAGTAGACGTATTAGTCTTAACCCTAGTTTCTAATATTAGGTTATAATATCTTAGTATTAGGGCTTCGGCAAATACTCTCTAAAGTGTCTCGAATGCGATCTATATCTCCCCCGTCCAGGCGAAGGCTCCCGACTTCATACTATTCTAGCTTCCCTTGAGCGCGCTAGTTATAGGGGCTGCGATATGAGAATATCTTATAATAAACTTATAATAAAAGTTATAGAAACTAAGGAATACTTAGATATCTCTAAAAGACTTTAGTACTAGCTATTTAGCAACCGCTCAGACTCTATCTAGGTCTATCCCGATGCTATCTTAAGTAATATAGAACCCTAGAAAATCTACTTCTATCTAATAGAAGTTACACTTCTTTAGTTTTATAAATAGCTTAGTAGCCCTTAGGTAGTATAAGATAATATAGAGGTCCTTAGTATACTATTCCCTTATATCTAAGTAGATTAGAATATTATCTAGGTATATAATATAGCAAGTATCTAAAAGATTAGCAAGTATTTAGTAAATATACGCCTAAAAAGTTAATAAGGTATTCGTAAGCCTAAATAGCATTATAGTATACTCGAAGTACTTATATCGCATTCTAAACGCTATTTTCTACCTATCTACTTTATTAATTATAATTCGGTAGTATACCTCGCTTAAGTTAATCTTCGAAATAAACTTTACTTTAGCAAGTCTATCTAGAAGCTTATTAATTAATAGCAGAAGATAATAGTTCTTTATTATAATTTTATTTAATCCCCTATAGTCTATATATAGTTATAAGCTTCTATCCTTCTTAGGCATGAATAGCACTAGTACTCCTATAGAGCTAGTTAAGCAGTATATATAGCCTGCTGCCTCTATATCCTAGATATACTTAGCGAGTATATATAACTACTCTGCTAATATAGGGTATATTAGTCTATATAGGGGTTCCTTACTAGGTTTTAGTTTAATATAATATACTACTCCCTTTAGCCTTAGAACTTTCTTTATATTCTCCTTATTAAAAATGTTAGTAAAGTCTTAAAGTTCCCTAGGAATCTTCTTCTCCTGCTTATTATCTAGTAAGTCTTCGCCTAAGGATTTTATATCCTTCTTATTAAAGCTTATAGTACCTATTAGATATATAATATAAGCTTATTAGCTATTTTCTACGATCTCTTAGATAATCGCCTCTAGCTTAGCAAGCGAGAGGGGTTTATATAACTAGGTATATATATAAGTATCTATATAAATACCCTCCTATCCTATTAAGTTATTAGATAGAAGGATATCTCCTGCTCCTTCGGGGCGAGAGCTTATAATAAAAGCCTAGCGAATCTTCTATAGGTAACCCTAACTATCTATAAGGAAGAATATAAGCTAGTAGACCTTGCTTATAGGCATAGGCCTTCCCTAGAAATCCACTAATTTAGGGGCTATAATACTAATAGCCTCCTTTAGTTAGAGCTTCTTAATAAGGTCTTCTTATATAATATCTACTACTATATAGATATCTATATTAACCTCTAGTTTAACTTTACTAGATGCTTAGAGCGCTAATACCTATCCCTTAATAATCTATCCTACTAGAACCGAGGTGATTTCTAGTATAATACCCCTCGGGGTTATATCTACGCCTACTCGTTTCCTAAGTCTTTAGTATTAGTTATACTAGGTACTACGATCGTACTTATCCCGCCCTATCTTAGGTTTAGGTTCTAATTACTACCCGTTAGCTACGCACGGGGTTTAGTATAATTAGGGGAGATATAGCTATACTTCTTATAATTATAATATTAGGGTCCCCGGGAGTTAGTAGGCATACTACTAGCGCTAGGCGTTGCGCAAGTATCCGCTAAGTAGTTATTCTAGGACGGGGTCTCTAGGTAGCAATCCCTTAAGTCTATTAACCTAGGGGGTTATAAGCTGCTCTTATAAGGGCGGTCTAGAGAGCCTGAGTATAGTTGCTTATGCGACTTAGAATAGCTAGCAGACGTTCCCCTATATCTCCCTTCTATAATTTCCTATAATCTCTATATATATATAGGGCGATAGTATATATATTAGTATAGTTAATATCCTGCTTAAAGAGTTTATCCTTTAGGGTCCTAATAAGGCCCTAAAAGAAGGCGTATACCTTTATATTACTAATACTCAGCTTGCTGAGTGCTTAGTTAATAGACTCCTATCAAGCCTAATATATAATTAGTTTCTTATTATCCTTCTAATAGCACTATCTTAAAGTATTATAATAGTTCTATTCTTAGAGCTTAGGTATAATATGCTACCCTCTTATGAAAATTCTAAAGTCTTCTTATTTAGGGTCTATCTAGTTCCCCGACTTATCTATAAGCATTCGCTAATAATTCCGCTATTCTATTTATAGGGTATACTCTATTATACTTAAAGCCTACTAGATATACTAGCTATTAGAGCAGCTAGGGCAGTGCTTATAAGCCTCTTTAATTATAACGAGCTAATCTTCCCTTATTATACTAATAGATTCGCTAGTAAGGCGCGCTATATTATAATTCAGGGGTTTTTTATAAACCTTAAGCAATCGCTTAGCAGGAGCTCGGTTGCTTAATATAGTAGCAATTGGCTCCTATTAGTTAGCTATTATAGTTATAATCTATCGTATTAGCACTTAGCTAGTTGCTTTATCTAGCCCTCTAGCTTAGGCTAGCCCGTTAGCTATAGCTATAGACATCTAGCCCGTTAGCCTATCCGGTTTATAAGAAGGGGTCTTATATTCCTTATTCTCCTATATATACTTATTATCTATATAGCGAGCGTTTAGTATAGGTAGCCCGTTCTCTTTAGAGCCCCTAGCCTCGCTTAAAGTATAGCTTCTTACCTCCCCTTATTAGCTTATATTATCCTCTAATTACTTACTAGGGTTAGCTTCCTTATATAGGTTCATATAGGCTATTTCGCTCTGCTCTTAGCGAATATTAGGTATAGGTTCTTTAGCCTAATTAGTAGGCGTTGCTCAGGTATATAGTACTATTATTATTACTAACCTTCCTAAAGCAGGGTAGAAGCAAAAGAATTATAAAGGTATCGAGGAGCTAAGAGCTATAGTTAGGTTAAACTAATAGCAGAAGCACCTAAAAGGTAGGATTAGTATTATTATATTACTTTTTGCTTACTTCCCCTAAGATCCTTTATTTCTAGCCTTTAGCGAGTATTCGCTAGGTCTTTGCTATAAGGGTTCTATGCCCTAGACCTATAAGCCTCTCTATCCCTTCGGCCTATACTAGCCGAAGCGTCTCCGGTTTCTCCGGTCTGGGTATCCAGTCCCTTATATAATAAGGTAAAGAATATTACTTAGGTAATAATAGAAGACTAGTTAACTAATAGTATAGCTAATAAGGGGTCTAGGACCCTTAGTATATAAACTTAGCTTAAATAAGCCTACTAGTAACTAGGATAATTATACTAGAGCTTTATTAATTACTATAAGGGGATTGAGGTAGAGAGCCCCTACTAATAACTAGAGGAGATCTAGGTAGCTAATATAATAGCTAGGCTAGACCTTAAGCTTTAATACTATATTATAGCAAACGAATTACTAAAATCGCAGCTTAACCTTAATATAAGGGCTAGGAATACTAAACCTATAGTTAATATATAAATATATAAGGTACTAATAAGGGACCAGGGGACTAACTATAAGGAATAATAACTAGAGGGCTAAACTACTAATCTAGAGGGATAAACTAAGGCTATAAAGGGGGATTATACCTATACTAATACCTACTAGGAGGATACGAAGGACTCACCCTAGGATACTAGGAGGGAAACTATTTATTATAATTATAAAAGAAAAGGCTATATCTCACTAAGGTGCCTATACTATAAGAAGTATAGCTACCCCTGCTATAAAGGCAAACCCTGCCCTAGCGAATAACTAGAGGAGGACTAGATAGCCACGCAGGTAGTTGAATAAGATAGCAACTAGCTATATTGCTTTAAAGTAATAATATAGGTCTAAGTTATAGGTAGCTAGAAGACTAGTACTATACTTATTAATTATAGAGCTAATAAGAATATTATAGACTAGAGGATTATAACTAATACTTAACTAGAGGCTAATAAGTTAGAACCTATTAGGGGAATATAGGCATCTAAGGGGCCTAATTATAGCATATAGAAGTTAGTAACCTAAATAACTAATAGTATAGGCATCTAGCGGACGGCTTTATATAACTTCAGGATTAGTAATAGTAATAGCTATAACGCTATCCTAGGGATCCCTTAGTATATAGCAGAGTACCCCAACCTTAATTAGAAGGAGTTAGGCTAGACCTTTCCCCTATATAAGAAAAGTATTCGCCCTATTATAACTAAAAAGGAGCTTAGGTATATTAAAAACGAAGCAAGAGTAATACTTATAGGTATACTATAGGTTAACTAGATATTAACTACTACTTACCTAAAGGATACCTAGGAGCCTAAGGATATTAGGGAGATATTTAACTAGATATTAACTACTACTTACCTAGAGGATACTAAGGAGCCTAAGGATGCTAGGGAGACTAAAGCAAATATCTTATTAGAGTATTAGGACTTTAAGAAGGTATTTGATATTAACCTAGCAGGGATTATACTAGAGTTTAGGACTACTAGGAGCTACCCTATTAACCTAGAGCCTAGGACTAAGCCCCTACTTAGACTAATCTACCTACTAGCTAAGAAGGAGTTAGAGGAGTTAAGGGACTATATCTATAAAGCCCTATAAAAGGGATAGATTTGCTTATTAATAAGTCTAGTAGGGGTGCTAATCCTATTTATCCTAAAGAAGGGAGGTAAGTTAAGGTTATATATAGACTACCAGGGATTTAACTAGGTAATTACTAAGAACTATACCCCTCTCCCCCTAATTAATAAAATCCTTAATCAGCTCTTATAAGCAAAGCACTTCACTAAACTTAACCTAAAGGATACTTATTACTAAGTGAGGATTTAAGAGGGAGATAAGTAGAAGATAGCATTTTATATATAATATAGCTATTATAAATACTATATTATACTATTTAGGCTTATTAATATACCTGCTACCTTCTAGACTTTTATTAATAAGTTACTTATAAGCTTAGTTAATATTATTTATATTATATATTTAGATAATATCTTAATATTTATTAATAATATAGACTCCTATAAAGAGGCAATAAGATAGGTACTTACCTAGTTAGAAGCTAATAGCCTCTATGCAAACCCTAATAAGTATAAATTCCATAAGGAATAGATCGACTTTCTTAGGTTCGTAGTTTTAGCAGATAGTATTACTATAGAATAGGAAAGGGTCTAGGCAATCGCTAAGTAGCTAGTACCTACTATAACATAAGAAATTCAGTAGTTTCTAGGGTTTATAGGGTTCTATAGGAGATTTATTAAGAATTACTCCAGAATCTATAGCCTGCTTACTAACTAACTTACTAATATAGCTAAGGGATAACTAGTAATAACTAGTGAGGTCCTAGTTACTTTCTATTAACTCCGTGCTTTACTTATAGAAGCACCTAGTTTATACTACTTTAACCCTATACTCCTAATTCGCATTAAAACTAATATATTAGACTTTATAATAGGGGTAATATTAAGCTAATTAGAGGGAGATATATAGAGACTAGTAGTATTTATATCTCAGAAGCTTAAGGGCGCGCAACTATAGTATAGTATGCCAGAAGTAGAGCTACTAGCTATTAGGGAGGTAGTAGTAAGGTAGTAGCACTACTTGCTTTACTCCTAGTATTATATCTAATTTATTACTAACTACCTAGGTTATTAGTACCTTGCTAATAAGAAAACGCTTAGTAGCTATTAGGCATAGCTATGATAAGACCTATTAATATTTAACTTTGAAATCAAATACTAGCCTAGTTGCTATAACCTAGCTAATAGCCTCTTATAAAGACCTAATTATACCCCTGAGAATATGAAGATTAAGGAAGCTAGAGACTTGCTCCTATAAGACCTCCTATAATATTATAACGAGGCTACTATCTAGAGGGTAGGTACTAGGTAATAATAGGGTACTTAATTATTAAATACCTCCCTAGAATAACTTATCCCCTTACTTTAGGACTAAGTTAAGGAAGCCTAATAGAAAGACCCCTTTTATATTAATATGGAGTAGGAATAACGAGGGATAAGGTAGTTACTAGATAAATCTAGTACCCTAAGATACTAAGAGGGTTTATATATCCCTAATAACTACCCACTTTAGAATAAAGTCCTTAGAGCATTCTATAAAAAACTATCTAGAGATTACTAGGGGGTTACTAAGATACTAAAGAGGATTAGAAAGTTGTTTTTCTAGAACTTATAGAAGAGCGATATAAAGGAATATATTAAGATGTATATAATATATTAGTATATAAAACTAAGACACCACCTCCTATATAGTGAACTTACGCCCCTACTAGTACCTACCTAACCCTTTTAATAAATATCAATTAACTTTATTACTAAATTACTACTATTACTTATAATAAGAAATAAACCTTATAATAGCATTCTTATTCTTATTAACTGATTTATAAAATACTCCCTATATATCCCTACTAGGGAGTTACTTATAGCTAATAGGTTAGCTATACTACTTACTAAATATATCTTCCTTATATTTAGGCTCCTAGAAGCTATTATATCTAATTAAGGATTACTATTTACTGGTAATTTCTAGTTTAAAGTATACTACCTGCTAGTTATTAAGAGGAAGATTAGTACTGCCTTTTACCCCTAGACTAATAGCTAAATAGAACGCTAAAATTAGAGTATTAAGCACTTTTTATAAGCATTCTATAGTACTAACTAGGATAATTAGGTAGCATAGCTTAACCTAGCTTAATTTATTTATAATAACTCCTACTATAAGGCTACTAAGATATCACCTACTAAGCTACTAATAGGATATTCTCCCTGCAGACCTAATAACGTTAAACCCTAGCAAAAGGTCTCAGTCCTAGTAGTATATAAGAGAATTCAGGGTCTACTCACCTAGAGGTTAGCTGTTACTAACTTGCTTTATAAGTATAATAAAACATATAGCAAGTTCTATAATTAGAGGAGGACCCCTATTATTTTCGCTATAGGAGACCTTATATTACTTTTAACTAAAAACATTAGGTAGAGGCGACCTTCTTATAAACTTTCTAATAAGTATCTAGGCTTATTTAGGATCTAATAGGTAATTAATAGGGGATAAGTATATAAGCTCTAGATTAATAAAAAGTACTAGATCCATAATATTTTCACGCCTATGTAATTAGAGCCCTTTCTTAGCTTAGCCGTCTTGCTATGAGATATCCTAAATAATAATAACAATAATATCTATATAGTAGACTATATCATCACCTATAGGGGCCCTAGATAAAACTATTAATACCTCATCAAATAGAAGGGGTATAGCAAATTCGATAATTCATAGGAGCTGCAATATAATATATCTATAGATTTATAAAATAACTATAAAGCCTAATTATAAGCAAAAACATTATAATCCTTATATATTTTAATAACTAATTTAATAGTTAGCTAGTAGTTAGTTAGAAATAGGGTATGCTAGCTAGGTATCTTAATTTATTAGCCTAAAGGCCCCCTAACGAGGCGAGAAGAGATGAGAAATGCCCGAAAGAAACTAAATATATACCTAAAAGTAACTAAATACTACCTAGAGGTTATTAGCAGCCTACTAGGGGCGCTCCTAAAATTTTTATTTCTACTAGGCGCTAGCACCTATCTCCTTAGAGCTATTATCCTTATTACTAGAGTTAGTAGTAATAACCTCATAGTTTTAAAATATATTAGAAATATTAACTAGATAAGCACTAGTAAGGAACTAGTAGGGCTTATATAGACTTATAACTTTATTATAGGAGTTAAGTAACTCCTAGGCGTGCGTAGCTTATAACTCCTATACCTCTATCTACCTTTTAGCAAATTACTCTATCTCTAAATAGTAGTAGCAGAGCTCCTTATACTATTAGTATAATAGCTTAGTTTACTTCTCTACCTCTTTAGAGAGGTGCTACTAGTAAGTAGTAACCTCCTCTAAGGTAGCTACTTAGTAATCCTCTATCTCTATAGAGATTTCTACCTCTTTAGCCATATACTTCTTAAGTATAATATTAGTATTATTTTTCTTAGCCTAGAGGGCTTTCTTAACTATAAGCTAGGTATCGAGGATCTCCTCCTAAATATAATTAGAAACTAATAGTAAAGTACTAAAAGAGTACTAGAGAGGTACTAGGTAACCTACCTTATTCTTAGTATACTAAGCCTGAATATCAGGCTTAGAGCTGCCCTTACCTATTAGCTACTTAAGCTTATTAGTAGCGCCTATTATATAATACGTAAGCTATAGAGAGTTAGTAGCTAAGGATTAGAAAATAAGAAGTAAAACTTATATTAATATAAGCTTTTCTATTACTTATTTTAATATAATACTTATATTTAATAGAAGTATCTAAAAATATATAAATTAGTAATAAATTCAGATGCTAAAGCTAATAAAGTATTAGATCAGTACTAGCTAAGGAGTAGATGCTTATTATTACTCTTAAAATAGATAATTAAGCTCGCAAGGAGCTTGATCTTAGGGATATTATCCTAAGGCAGCTCCTACTTTACTTATACTAAGAGGTAGTAGCAGCAGCAGGAGCATGCCTAGAGCTTACTTGCTATAGGGATATAGGAGGTATCTAGCATATTAGTAGGAAAGGGGGTAGTATTAGTAGCAGCAGAAGATATAATAATAGATTTATTATATAGTAATTAAGATAAAGTTATTAGTAGAGGAGTAGGAGACTAATAGCAACTTATTAGTATTATAAATCTAAAGAAGTAAGAAGAAGAGATTTTAATAGGGTGAGATTTTAAATAATATTTATACTTTTTTAACTTAATACTAAAGTTAGCTTTTTATATAGCTAAAAGGAAGATAATCCCTAGATTATTATATTATCTAACTTTATTTAACCCTATTATGTACAGGGAGGCATTAGGTAACTACTAGATAACTACTAGCAACCCCCTATATTATAATAATAACCTCTATTACCCCTAGAGAGAGAATATCCTTATTAGACCTAAAAAGGCACTAAAAATATAATAATAAGTAGAAAATATAATAATTTAGAGGGTAGATTTAAGTAATATAAATAAGCCTAAATAATAATACGTTTTAGTGCAACCCTGCGTAAGAAGGAATAACCCTTATAAGGGAATTTAGCTATAAGTATCTAGATAACTACTAGGTAGTCCTAGACCTTTTAGATAGAGAGCTATAAGAGTAGCTAGGGTAGAGGATAGGTACCCTACTACTAGCTAACTGCTCCTTTAAGCTCCTCTAAGCTATAAAGTCCCTTAATATCTAAGTATAGAGCTATAAGAGTTGCTAGGGTAGAGGACAAATACCCTAATACTAGCTAACTACTCCTCTAAGCTACCTAGCTATCTAAGGAAGAGTTATATATCTAGAACGAGGGATACTAAATTCTAGGCCTATAGAAACTAGAAACTAGGGAAGCTTATAGGAAGTCTTATAGGTAGGCACTACGTACTTTCTGGATAACTACTAAGTAGCTTAGTCTAAGGATAGACTAATTTAGAGAGGGGGGATTATATCATAAGCTAGGATAATATCATAGGGAAAAAGGGCTTATTAGACTATCCTAGGGAAGTCTATAGAGGGGGGGGCACTAGGTAGCCCCCTAGATAAGTCCTCTAGCTCTTATATACCCTCATGTAGTAGGCTAGAGGGCTAGAGAAGAATGAATATTTAACCTTAGTTATACCTATATACTAACTCTCTCACTCTATACTACACCCTTTTATGATATAGGATATCTAGGGCAGTTATTCTAATATATATAGTCTATATGATATCTGATGTTTTCATCTAGACTATATTAAACTCTATTGAGCTACTCTAGATATATAAATTATAGTAACTATCTACCTCAATAGTTCACCCTAATAATAAGTCTCCCCTAAATCTATGCTAGGTATAGAACCTGAGCAGTAGCTGCTTTAGCCTGAGCTGAGGGTGAGCGCGGGGTGATGCTAGAAATCCGCCTCCCCTCTAGCTATTACCCTTATAAACCGCTCGATCATATCTCAGTTATAATAATAAGGATCCTATATATAGTTAGGGGCTATAAACTAGGGTCAAATAAGTATATTAATTATAGTTATATAAGTAAAGGTACCCTTATACTAAATTATAATATACCTAGTGCTCTCTTTATATATTACTAAGCCCTTGCGCTGCTACTTACGTCTTTAACCTATATGCAGCCTAATATTATACTACGCGCAGCCCGCCTACTATAATACTAGGCTACTTATGGTTATAATAGCTTACGCATAGCATGAGAATAGCCTTAGTATATAACTAGGAATATGCTTAAAAGATCTCTAACTACGAGGGCTGCAGCTGAGAGCCTCCCTAGAAGTGCTAGAGCTACTAGCTAATAAAGAAAGTGTTTGAAGAGGAATACGCAGACGTCCCCTTTCTAGGGTTTATCTGCACTTATATTAGTTACCTAAAGGATATGCTTATATATCTTCCTAGCTTATCCCTTATTCTTTATTACTAGTTAATATTCTATATCTATATTATAGCGTTTTATAGGTTCGCTATTATATAACTGCTCTAGTTTCTAGTTATATACCGCACTTTCTAGTAGCTATAATATACCTCAAAGAAAAGCTAGCATAGAAGATCATTTCTCTTAAGCTTAGTATGTTAGTTAAATTATATACTTCTTCTAAAAAGATAGAATTAGAGAGGTTCCCTAGCCCTAATAAGGGAGAGCCCTATTCCCTCCTAAAAGACTTTACTAAGCGGGGCTTGCTATAAGTTAACAAGTACTACCCTAATAACTAGTTTATAGCAGCTAAGATTGCTGCCTCAGCATAAGCATATTTAATAGCTACTATATCTATCCTTCAAGAGGTCCTCTGCTAACTTATATTCTCCTAGCTAGCATTTCTAGGTAATTTCAGAGCAGATAGGCAAGTTGCGTAGAAATTCCTTAGCTTTAAATCTGCTTTGCACTTTCTTATGCTAATTATGCTTGCTATTAATAAGATTAGGATAGATTTACTTTACTTATAATTATGAAATAAATCGTAGATCCTAGCGTAAAGAGTTCTATCTAGACGTCTACTTGGAATTCATCCTCCCGGGGATGAAATTACTAAATAGACCCTAGCCTATAGCTATCGAGTAGTACTAATTTATCTAGCGAGAGCTGCTACCCTTAAAGGTCGACTAACCTGACGTAAAGCTTGCTATTGAGTGGTATATTTATAGGATTAATATAGCGTAGAAGTCCCCCTTTTATAGACCTAGGCAACTCCCTTAATAACTTCACAGCACTATGCTAATCGTTAGTATATTAGGCGTGGATCTATAGATCTAAGATACTAGAGGATAGATCTATTTATAGCACGTTCTAAATAGATACCTAAATCTGAGGATCCCTTAAGCTAAATAGTGCGCTTATATAGTTTGATAATTTCAAGCAATTTTTTCTCTATCTCTAGTCGAGTGAGAGTGAATTTATTACCCTCTAAAGCGTGGAGTTATTAACTTCTCTAATATATACGCTACCTCTTGTAGTAATAGTACTTTGTACCCTAGGTATGAGATATTATATAGCAATAAATATCTCCATGTTATCCTTATCTACTATTGAATCGTAGTCCTCTAGGAGGGAGACGTGGTCTATACGTGCAAGCTCTTAGCATATCTAGAATATATATTTTTATTTATACTCTCTTCCTACTTTATATGCTTTAGAGTTATAATATAATTCTAATACTTAAGTTCTGATAATAATTCGATTTTAAATATTTGCAATTTTAGTTAATAAAGAAATCACACTCTCAGGCTACTCTACTAGGGTTAAGAAAAGGTTAATCTTAAATATTCAAAAGCCTCTAACGAAGCTATAGAGAGAGGAGCCTAGAATATAAGTCATAGCCTTTTAGAGTTCATATTTATACATACTAGTGTGGCTATTATATATAGATCTAGGTAGTGATCTGCCTTCTTTAACTAGCTAACTGTTTAATCAGGCTATATATGATCTGCCTTATTAGCAGTTAGATGTTAGGTTGAGAAAGAGGGGAAGCCTCGTTATTTTTAGTTATTTCTTGCTAAAAATATTTAAATAAGCAAAAAGGATCATATAACCCTCTTAGTAACTAATTTCAGCTATATATTACCCATATCGCTCACGTTAGCTAAGCTAACTAAGCTATTCTAGTCGTTCATATTATCTATCTAATATAGCATACTATATAAAGATATTAAGCATGCAAATCGTCCATAAAGAAAGTAGTAGCAGTATTTACATTTAATAGACTATAATAGGAAGATATCCTTAAAGGCTGATGCGCAGGCAGTAGTTAGAAAGCACTCCTAGGCGCTAAAAAGGTATTAGTTTGCCTAATACTCTATATTAGAACTAAGAACTTAATATAAATAACGGGTTATTACTTAAGTACCTATAAGAGAATATAGTTAGACTATATAAAGATAACTTATTCTCAGCCTCTATAGCAGTCGCCTAAATAGCGCAACTAAGACTAGTTACCCTACTTCTATACCTTTAAGTGCCTCGCTTCCCTAGGATAAATAACTAGGAGGAAATTTGCCTTAGATCGCGCAGGAGATAACACTCTGAGGGTGCTATTGGATTTGAACTAAAAGATGCTCTAGAAGAACCCAGCATATTTCGAAGTATTGTACTTTATACCTATTCTATTTATCGCCTAAGTTCCAAAAACATATGCTTATTAGCTAAGTAGGTTCTTAACTAAATAATAGATAAAGAGTTTAAAAGCCACGCCTAGCATAAAGCTACTATATAGCTAGGAGCTAACCCCATATTCTTTAGTTCTACTCTTAAGCAACTTGCGGATAGCAAAGACTATCTAGAGTACTATATTACCCTTAAATTAATAGACTTAAGTAGAGAACTTGATTATGAAATCATACTAGCTGATGCTTCCTATTGGCTACCCACGCGTCCTATTAATAGATTATACTAATAACATAAGTCGCTTTATTATACCTATAATAAATATATGCAGTACTATATTACTTAGCGAGACCTTTAGCGCTTTTATGCAAAGGGCTTTCCTCCTAAGTATCATAAGCTAGGATAATATCGCAGGGAAAAGGGCTTATTGGGCTATCCTAGGGAAGTCTATAGAGGGGGGGCACTAGGTAGCCCCCTAGATAAGTCCTCTAGCCCTCACGCACCCTCACGCAGTAAGTTAGAGGGCTAGAGAAGAATATTTAACCTTAGTTATACCTATATACTAACTCTCTTACTCTATACTATACCTATTTATAACACGTTCTTCTCTTATACCTATATTAATAGGGGTATAGACTATTAGAGTAATATAATATAAAATAATATAATACCTACCCGCAAGCCTATAGGATCCCCCGCTAGATAGGAGCTACTGAATAGCTAAAATTAGGATAGGACACTTACTAAGCGGAATAATAATAAGGGTACTAGTAAAAAACTAGTTAGTTAATTAATAGAGGCTAAATTAGATTAGCTTATTAAAGAGGAAGAAAAGAAGGATTAACTAAAATATAAATAAGAATACCTTAAGGCCTTAAGGGCTAGCTAATTATTAATATTAGTAAGTAACCCTACTACCTACTAGGTAGTTATTGATAGCAACCCTAAGGCAAAGAAGCACTAGCTAGAACTTTAGGGGAAGTACCTCCTAATACTTAAGTATAAAAGGGGCACCTAGACTAACTTTAATTAATTTATATTTAATCTTAATATATAATTTAAAATAAATAAGATTATATTAAACCTTAAGAAGGTGCTATTTACTACTAGGTATGTAGAGGGATTAGTAGTAAAGCAATAGACCTTATACCTTTTTATTAACTATAATAATAAAGCGAAGGATATTACTTAGGTAATAATAAAGGACTAGTTAGCTAATAGCGTAGCTAATATAGGGTCTAGGACCCTTAGTATATAAACCTAGCTTAAATAGGCCTACTAGTAACTAGGATAATTATACTAGAGCTTTATTAATTACTATAAAGGGATTAAGGCAGAGAGCCCTTACTAATAACTAGAGGAGATCTAGGTAGCTAATATAGTAGCTAGGCTAGACCCTAAGCTCTAATACTATATTATAGCAAATAGGTTACTACAATCGCAGCTCGACCTTAATATAAGGGCTAGGAATACTAAACTTATAGTTAATATATAAGTATATAAGGTGCTAGTAAGGGACTAGGGGATTAATAATAAGAAATAATAACTAGAGGGCTAAACTACTAATCCAGAAGGATAAACCAAGGCTATAAGGGGGGACTATAGTAATACTAATACCTACTAGGAGGATACTAAGGACTTACTATAGGGTACTAGGGGGGAAACTATCTATTATAGTTATAAAAGAAAAGGCTATATCTTACTAGGGTGCCTATACTATAAGAAGTATAGCTACCCCTACTATAAAAGCAAACCCTACCCTAGCAAATAACTGGAGGAGGATTAGGTAGTAATATAACCGGTTTAGTAGGATACTATTACGGGCTACGCCATTGCTGGCGTCTGGGCGGGGCCGCAGACCCTAAGAATTCTGCCCTTGACGACCGCTCTCGCTTAATATTCGCCCTATATCCGCTTTTCTATTGCATAGGGAACTTCCTAGAAAACTTCCCTTCCTTAGCTTAGATTATTATAATTAAAGCATCCCTAAGTTAAATAAGCCCGGGCTAGCCCCTTATATATCTAAGCTCTCTCTCTCTACGCCTGCTTTACTAGTTATATAGTATAATAAATAGTAAGTAGGAAATAGAACCTGCTACACCTATAGCAGCTAGTCTAGAAGTACTACTAATAGGTAAGGAAGCGTTTAAAGCAATTTATATAGCAATTGATAAGCTTAATAACTAACTCAATAGCTTAATAACTATATAGCAGCCTAATAACGAACTAACTATAGAGCTCTAGCGAGATATAGCAGGTAGCTACACCCTAGCGTTACTAATACTAACCCCGTAGCTAGAGACTACCTAGGAAGCAGGCAGCGCTTAGCAATTAAAACCCCTTCCTAACCCCCCTAAGTTCAGAGGAAACTATAATAAGTATATTATATAGGTATAATAGATATATAATAAAGTTAGAATAAACCGGGACTTCTACCTAAGTAATTAGGAGGCCTAGTATCTTATTAACTCCTACCTAGAACCTAAAGTATAGCTAGTAGTTATAGCTTTCTATAGCTTAGGGGGTAGTAATAGCTTATTCGAGCTAGATGCCTTCTTAGCATACCTAGACTATACTTATAGCAACCCTAATATTATAAGCAAGGCTCTTAGAAGACTCTTAGAGCTTTAAGTAAAGTATAATAAAGCCTTCGCCTCATTCCTACCCCGCTTTAAATATATTATTATAGAGGTAGGTAGTATAATATAGCTAGATAGTATCTAGATCGACTACTTATATGAGGTATTATCTTATAAGCTCCTCGATTATCTAGTTAACTACTTAACCCCCTATAAGTATACTAAATATATTAGCTTTATATAAGATATCACATAGAAGCTAGAGGGATTATATTATATTCCTAACGCTTCGCACTAGCTTATAACTTTTAGATCGAGAGTATTACCCGCTAGAGTAGATATAGATAGGGATACTAGGATAATAGGGTTAGTACGCACCTCGTGCGAAGGTATAGGTAAAGGTCCTAATAAAGAAATATACTACTATTTTAAATATAACTAGATTAGTTACTTATAAAGGGACTACTAGAAGGCTAAGAAGTTGAAGAATAGTCCTAGAGTAGTAAAAGCTATTAAAGAAATAATATATTTAGACTTAGGAGAGATTAAAAGTAAAGAGGACCCTTCTAACTTAGGAAATAAATAACCCTAGTGCGAAATTAGGTATTAGGGATAATAGAGGAAGAGCAGGCTAGTTAGGAATAGTTCTAGTTAGAACGTAGTATAAGCAGGCTTTCTATAATATTAGTAGTTAGAGTTAATAAAGGTATTCCTATTAACGCTTTAATAGACTATAGATATAATATCTATATAATAGTAGACTACTAGTACGCCCGCTGCCTCCGTTTACTATATATTAACTACTAAGCATAGTAATTACGAGGCTTTGCTAATAACTCGGCTTAAGCTATAGCAAAAGGCGTAGCTATATTATAACTCGAGATTAGAGGCTATATATAGCAACTTTTTACTTATATAATAAAAGGACTAGATACTAACCTCTTCTTAGGGAAGCTATAGATAGAATAAAACTATATTATTTATAATTGTCGGAATAACTATCCTGCGCAGGTAATAGTACCAGAAAGATAGGGTTCTTCCGTAATACTATAGTTATTCGTGATCTCTATCTATCATAGGTTTGGTAGTTATAACAGCCATATAGGCAGTCCTTATGTATAGGGTCCTGGCCCTCCTATTAGTCGAATCGGCGCAATAGGTAGGTCCGAACGGCCCGACGTGGCGCTAGTCGGGTCGGCAACGAACCGCCGACTAGGCTTCTAATACTAGCAGTCTTTTATTACTACTAGCCCCTACCCCATAATAGCCTATATTTATCGAGATAACTACTAAATAGTAACTACTTATAAAAAGGGCCTAAATAGCCTAATAACCGCAGTTTTCACACGTTTTATCGTTATCCCCTGATATGCTATATATCCCCGGTTTTACTACGCGCGGGGCCCCGGCTACTATCGAACGACCTACCCCTCTATCTATATTATCACCTTGTTATTATTAATAAGCCGTTAGAGGGCTTTATTCAGCATTAACTTCGTGAGTCTATCGGCTGGGTTATTATTACTATAGATCTAGCGGATCTCCGCGATCTCATAGCGTTCATACGACTACTATAGCGCTATTATATCGATTATAAGGCGCTTTTCTTTCGTTATACCTAGCTTAACGAGGTACTTATATAGCGAATACGAGTCGGTATAAATAATAGTTAATATCAATAGTAGGTCTAGTCGATCGGAGACCTTTTAGAGGGTTATTACGATCGCATAGGCTATGTCGACGCTAGCAACTATGCTATAGATCTCCGAGGCTAGTATGCTATAGGTAACGCGTTTTAACTTCATTGAGCTATAGTAGATAATATTACTATTAATTTCGAATGTATTAATAGCCTTATTATTATTAGTCTTATTAGCTAGTATAATAATAAAACCTAGTTATAACGATAGGTCGTTATTATTAGCAAAAGATCCGTCGATAAAAATAATTAGTTTCGCAATAGCGAGGTTAAGCAGGATAAAACTAAGGCCTCTATCGAGGGATTGCAACTGCTAGAGTATTCGCTAGTTAAGGGTTCTAACGTCGTTATCTATAGGGTTTTGCTATTATATAGCAATAGATAGGTTGAAACAGGCCTCGGGTTAGCAAATTGATACGATATACGCGCTATAGGCGCGTTATTTAATATATTACTGCTTTCGGATAGCTTCGTTAGTAGAGGGGTCGATAGGGTGCAACTTAAGCCCTTAGTCCTTTTAGCGGAGGGTGAGGGTATTACTATTATTAATCGTCACGATCCTACCGTTAAATATAAGGGGGTTATTAATAGCGAGGGTCTGCATAGGTTTAGCTAAAAAGCCGGCTTTAGTTAATTTAGCCTCCTCAAGGGCGGAAAACACGTCGTTTAATAGGCCTAACATATTATTAGTTTTGTAAAGGTATCGAGGGGCTAAGAGCTACGGTTAGGTCAAACTAATAGCAGAAGCACCCAAAAGATAGGGTCCGTATTATTACGCTACTTTTGCTTGCTTCCTCTAAGATCCCTTATTTCTAGCCTTTAGCGAGTATTTACTAAGTCTTCGCTATAAGGGTTCTATACCCTAGACCTATAAGCCTCTCTATCCCTTTAGCCTATAGTAGCCGAAGTATTTCTAGCTTCTCTAGTCTAGGTACCTAGTCCCTTATAATTATCCCCCTTCTAATTATAGTAGTCCCTACTATAAGATCGGGTGTTATAGGCTAGCCCTCCGTTATTATCCCTCTTAGCTATCCGGGGTAGGCCCCGGTCCTTTACTTATTGCTGCTATTATCTAGCGCGGTATCTATTTAGCGAATATTCGCTAAAAGACGGTAGAGCCCTTAGAGTTATAGATATAATAGCTAGGCCTATAGTCCCGTTCCTTATAGTTCCTCTCCTTTTAGGCCCTTTTATGCTCTCTATCCGGGCTATTTTAAAGGGATCCTATTATTTCCTTTCGAACGAGGGCGGTTATCCTTATAGCCTCGTTTTTATTCTCCCGTTATTCGCCCTTTATTTAGCAAGCACTTTCTTATGCTATACCCTTATAAAGACTTCGTTTTTTTATCCTATTATTTCCTTTTAAAAGAGGGCGGTTATCCTAATAGTAGCTTCGTTTTAGTTCTCCCGTTATTCGCTCTTT
>JAOQIF010001372.1:0-19354 GCA_026260285.1 Colletotrichum sansevieriae
GATTAGATAGGAGTTATAACTCTTTTATCTCTCGGGGGCAGAAGGGTAATTCTCTTGCTAGCTCTATAAAGGCTTTCTTCTCTAGATAGGGGTATAAAAAGTGCTACTATTACTAGAGTATTCCTTATAGCTGCGATTATATTAATAACGCTAATTAATATAGTTATATAGTAATTAGGCTCGAGTATCTAATAATAATATAGATTAGCTTTCGCCTTCTAGCCTATATTAATAATATCTATATAGGGTATATAGTTATTATCCTATTCGAGAGAAGCGAGGTTCGCTATTTAGTTATAAAATTATTCGCTAAGGCTAAGGGTAAAGTTATAGTTCTTATAAGCCTGCTAGAAACTATAAAGCCTGCGAGCCTCGTTATAGTATCCGATTCTAGCTATATCTCCTATATTATAATATTCCTCTATAAGAGAGGGATTATTATGCTAATTTAACGTTAAACTCGAATAATTAGCTATATAAGTTAATAGTTAAGACCTCTATCTCTTTAACTTCTTTAACTTCCTTCTTTTTAATATATAAATACTTTTAGGAGGGGGTTTTAAGGTCGAGTCTAAGTCCTCTACTTTATTACGAGTTTTTATAGTATAAGGGAGGTCTTAGATAAGGAAAAAGAATAAGTTATACTACTAGATATTATAGTCTTCTTACTAGCTTAGGGCTATAGTAGGGGTCGCTAAGACTGCGAGTAAAATAAGGAAAAGAGCAATATAAGCGTGAATAATAATAAATAGTATAATAGGTAATTATAGGTATATCGTGATATATTCTATAATAGCCGAGCCTTCTAAGCTTATCTGCTAGAAGTCTCCTACTTAAAGGATAGGCGTTAAGCCTAACCGTGGTCACGTGGAATACCACGTGATGGCCGACTATATCACCAAAAGGCGTGTGATAGTGCTAGTAGTCGTGCAGGAAGCAGTTTATAAAACGCTAGGCGTAGGCTAGCGAGTTCTTAAATCCTATGAGGATAATATTAGAAATCTCGATGCTATAGGGACTTATTACTACTATCTTATTATAATATCTCGAGTAGATTAGTAGTTAGTAGAAGAACCTAGTAGCGTTAAATATCGTTATATATTTCTTCCTTCTGAAGGTATCTATTATATTATCTTAGTCGGGAAGCGGGTATATATCTAGGATAGTGATTCGGTTAAGAGGGCAAAGGTTAATAATAACCCTGCCTTTTTTTATACTATTAACTACTCGCTATATGACGAAGAGCGGATAGATAACCTGGGATTAGCCTATTACCCTATACTATCTTGCTATTGGTATATATCTTGCTATAGATATTCTCAACGACTTCGAGGTCTTTAGCGCTAAGGGGGTAAGGCTTTACTATAGCCTTCTAGTTTTACTACCTTTTAATAAGCTTAATATATATATATTAGTCGTCCGGTATAGGTATAATCCCCTTATTATAGTAGACGTCTCGGTTATCGAGGATTTCCTTAAGTCTACTAGTAAAAACCGCGTCCTAATTGCAGATCTTAACTCTATCCTTGCTATATATAACTAGGATATTTTTTAGCTTAGATATTCTATAAAATAGAATATTATCCGTTTAATAAAGCAATCCTAGGCTAGATTTTATAAGCGGGGTTATAAACTATGCGCTAGCTGCTATATTACTTATAGCCCTATCGAATTCATATTACAAGAACTAGCGCGAGTTTGATTCTCCTCCTATAAGGGTAATAATATCTGCGTAATTAATAAGGTTAGTAATCTCCTCTATTTCTATTAGAATAATATAGCTTAGCTGCTATCCTCTTAGGATTATTATTAGCTTATTTATTATATTTCGCATGAGGATAAGCTTAGGGTTATCTGCTATAACTATTATATTAACTACGCCTATATAACTAGATTGAAACTGCTAAGTATTAGAGCCTTGCTAGCTTAACTTAGGGAGGTTAATAAAGCTAGTTACTATAAATATATTACTCTGCGGGGGAATAACTATTGTATAGGCGTTATTAACTCGTCTAGTTACTAGGTGCTATCTCCTGAACTAGACTAGATATTATATTCTATATACTAAGCGGAATTTAACTATATCCTTATTAAAGTCTATAACTAGCCTGTGATCTTTATAGAACGGTATTCCTAATAGAAGATTCGCTCCGAGAGTATTTATAACTCTAGCTATAATAATAACGTAGCTATTGATCTCTATATTGCTAATAGTACCTAGGATATAGAAGTTAAATATAACCTGCTCTATTACCTAAAAGGTTAAGTCTACTATATTTATCCTCTATAGTTCTATCGTTTAAAACGTGGGATTCTGCATAAAGCATAGCATCTAATTCCTATTAACTAGAGTTATTAAGGCGCTTATATCGATATAGACTTCCTCTAAGCTAGCTATATCGTCGCTTTTTATATTAAGGCGGAGATATATCTATTTAGCTAGTATTATTCGTTTTACTAGTTTTACCTAGGTATTAATAATTTAGTTTTTCTTAAGTAATACCTATGCGTTATTTGCTAGGGGAATTGTAATAAGGGTTGCGAGATTTACTATATTATTAATATAGTATATAGCAGAGTCTAGAACCGAAGCAGTTAGGGAGATTGCTAGTAGGCCTCTTGCTATAATTACGATATCCGTTATCTAGCCCGCTATTTCCTCTTTGCGCAGTTGCTCTAATAGGGTAGCTGAATCGTGGGGGACTTCCTATATATCTATTAGGATATAGCTGCTATCAACGAGGTTATTAATATTATAGTTATCGTCGTGATCCTCCTATATATAATAGGCGTCTGAGTCTATCTAGCCTAGTCTATTATATTTTGCATAACGTTAAAAACCCGGGTTTCTCTATAGCTAGTTCTATAAGCAGCGATCTTTTGTAAGAGTATGGCTATAGGCCTAAACCAGGAAGGGCTAGAATATTGAAACGTAGATATCCGGTATTATATTAGACTATTGCTTAACCTTCTAAGTTTCTTACTTATAGAGTTTTCTCTAAGGTATATTTATTCGCCCCTAACTCGCTAACGTTTTGCTAATAGTATCGTAGCTCTGCATCCTGTACCCGCTACTATTCCTTATAATTACCCCCCCTTCTAAAGCCTTAGTCCCTAAGGCGCACTAGTAGGGTAATGCAGCTCTGCGTTGCCGACTTTAGGGTGATAATTTAGCGCTTTTATTATATTATTTGCTATTGCTCCTTCCTGCGCCGGATTTAGGCTATAGTAGTAAATAATATATTTTATTTTCTAGCGGTTTATATGTTTTAAATTTTAAATATTGCTATTATTTTTTAATTAGTTGCTAATAGTTATGCGACTATTTAGCGGTATATAGCTAGTAATTATTTAGCCTTATTGCCTAGTAACGCTAATTATAAAAGGGCGTCTACTTTTCGAGGTCTCTAACCTAGCTAGATTTTTCTCCCTTTAGTATCTCTTTTTTAACTTAATAGCCTTCGTTATTTTTCTTCTCGTTATCTATTCTATAAACCTTTATTATAATTATTAATTCTCCCTGCTCTTCTTTTTCTAGTTTATTTCTTTTATTATTATTTTACTAACCATTCTCTATTATATCTTATATCGCGCATATAGGTATAATTCTCGCTAAATACCTATACGATCCCGAGATCCTCTCTAGTAACCTTACTAGCAATCTAATAGTAGCTATCCCTATCTCAGCTATCTCTATAAGATATATTAAGACGTTATTAACCTTTACTATATATATAGCGAATATATATAGAAGTACGTCTATTATAACTTTAATAAGAAGAAGTATGCTACTATAAGTCTCTGCTAGTTTGCTGCTAGGTTACTATATACTAATACCTAGTAGGTTCCCTAGGAGCTTTAGGGCGTAGCCTAGACTACTTAGAATATATTCTATTAGATCTAAATTTAGGAATAGGAGGGTATCTTAACCCCTCTTTATTATTATTATATTCTCACTTCCCTCGCTAACTATTTAATAGCGTAGAAATATATTGCTAAGCTAATTTATAATCCTACTACTAGTAGTAGTAGCTATAATATAGAGCAGCTCTAACTCTAAGAGCTCGCTTCTATTTATAAGCACCTCGCTCTCGACGTCTTAGTTTATATAAGCTATTATTCGCTGCTCCCTTGCTAATTATATCCTACTAATAACTAGTTCTAGGTTAGTATCCTTTATAATAATATCGATATTCTTTAGCGCCTAAACGCTGCCTAGCTACTATATATTTATAATAATAATCCCGCTATATACCTCTGCAATAAGATCGATCGTCTAGTTAATAACCCTTTGATAAAACTAGTCCCTAAGCGCCCTTATAAGCATAATATTAACTCCTTTCCTAAGTTTAGTAAGTCGCTTTAAGATAACCTCCTTAAGTATGCCTCTAACGATATTCCCTCCTGCTTTATTACTATTACTAGTACTCGCCCTATCTCTCGCACCTTATACCTCTATACTCCTACTAAATATAGCTAAGAGGATAGTAATAATTTAGCAAAGAAGGCTAGGAAAGCTAAGAAAACTAAGGCTACTATTACTATCTCTAATAATAGCTCTAGTAATAAGTTAGGTAGCGAAGCGGGTAGTAGCTCTAGTAGAGAGTCGGGTAGTAACCGGGGTAGTAAGTCTAGTAGTAAGTTAGCAGGTAGTTAGTCTATAGGCGATAATAATAGGGATGCTAGTAATATTAGTAATACTAGCTTAGCGACTAGTCGCTATAGTGCTATTCGTGGTTATAGTGGTTAGGGTGCTCGCGCCCGTAGCTATAATTAGAAGTAAATAACTATTTAGATAGTTAGCTCCCTCCTTTTTCTTATAGGATAATACCCTTCTTTTGCTATAATATTAGTAATAATTCGCTACTTAATACGATTAACATTCTGCTTCTCAATTTAGCTTCTATTTAATAGTCTCGTGATTTGCAATTAGCAACCTATTGCTATAACCTCGCAACTAGTTATCCTACTTCTTATGAGACCTCTTATGCTATCTATCGAACTTATAAACAGCCTCTTGCGCGTTTACTAAGTTCTCTATAGGTTCCTATGTATTATATTCTATAAGCTATCCTGCCTACTTAACTAGATATTGCATATTATTGCTAATACCTTGCTATATAATAATCTCTTCTACCTCCTATTCTTCTAGCTCGTCCTCGAGCTCTAGGTATATAGGCGAACCTTTGCTACCTTCTTAGTAGTTATCCTATAGTTCTAATAAGGTAATAGAGAATACGTTATATATCTATTAGTATTATAGTAGCAGATAGACCCTATATGCTTATATGCTAACTAGTTCCGCAATAGCTACCTATATAAACCTAGGTGCTAATTTTTTATTCTTAAACTAGAAGTTCTTTATTAATAGCCTGATAACCTATCCCTAATAGTAGGTCTAATCCTTATGCCTCGCGTTATAATACTTAGCTTACGCTTTAGTAGCCTTCTGCTACTATTCCTAGGCTCTCTTGCGGAGTCTCGAAATATATTCGATTTGCTCCCTAACACCCTATACTATAACCCTATTCGCAGGAGCTACATATTCTACGCAACGCAGGTAGTAACTATATAAGGCCTCTATTAGCAAGTAGCTAGTAGTGCTATAGCGACTATTATTATATATAAACTCCGCTTCAGGCAGCTAGACTGCTTATTCTTATAGCGAGTCGCTAGTATATACTTGTAAGTACTTTTCTAACGTCTAGTATATCCTTTCTAACTACCTATTAGTCTAGGGATAGTATATAGTAGAGAGGCGGCGCTTAATATCCCTCTCTCTTATGAACTCTTCCTAAAATTAGCTAGTTAGGAGCTTATCTTAGTTGCTAACGATGCCCTCTAGGGTGCTAAAACGGTATTCAACCCGTTTATAGATAATCCGCGCTAACTCGGTAGCTATTAGCTGCTTCGTTATTAGGATAAATATAGCGAACTTAGTTATTCGGTATATAATAACGAGAACTATGTTATATTCTCTACTTATATGCTGAGAGCTCGCTAGTAATTTAGTAATAAAGTCTATACTTATTTCCTAGAACGGGTATGCAGGTAAGGGTAGTAGTTATAATTTCTTATAAGGCTTATGCCTCAGAACGCGGTTCCCCTGGCATATATAGCACCTAGTAATATAATTATATATATCTATAGCTAAGTTTAGCTAATAGAAGTTCCTCGAGATTAGCTCGGTAGTCTTATTCACCCCTATATGCCCCGCCCTATAGTTATTATAGTATTAGCAAAGGATCTCTAGCCTCAGAGACCCTTCTTATAGTATCTCTAGCTATCCCTTATAGAATAGGGTTCCCTAGCTATTAATCATATAGCCCCTATAATTGCTAGCTAGTCTGCGCGCCCTCTCTGATTATATCTAGTAGTATAAGTCGTTAGCCTATAGTCTATAGATAAGATTTTCTATTACTTCGGAGGGTTACTAACTATCTACTATTTCGCTTATTATAAGCTCCCTTATAACCTAGCATAGGATATACTATTATGCTATAGTAACCCTAGCTCTAAACGAGTCCTCTTAGTTAATAACCTCTTGCTAAGCGTTCTCTATATCACCCCTTGCTCTTTAGCATCGGGTTATTATAGCTGCTATAGTTATAGTAATATTAGCGCGCTATAGAGCGCGATACTAACTAGAGACTAAGGCGTCTCTGCCCCTGGAGCTATCCGTCTAGAAGGGGTACCTCATACTAGCCCTTATAGCGTTAATAAATGCTTTTAAGGTCTCTATACTACCTTATAGTATAGTAATGCTTATCCGAAGGTCTGCTAGTAGTTCGCTAATAAGCCTTAGCTTCTTTGCTAGGGTTAGGAGTATATTATTATACTTTACCTCCCCCTCTATATAGTCTAGCCTCCTAGATAGACTATCTACTAGGTTTATAACCCCTAACCTATGCTCTAGGTTGAAATTAAATACTAAGAGTTTATATACCTACCTAGTAAGCCTTCCCTAAAGGTCCTGCGCAAGCGCGCTAATTACTCCCTTTAGTACCTAGTAATCTATTAGGACTATAAACTTCTTCGATATACCCTAAAGGTAGTAAGCCTAATAGTTTAAACTCTCGATTATAGCGAGAAGTTCCTATTAGCCTGCTCCCTAATATTGCTCTATATCGCTAAGCTTCTGCGAGTAGTAGGCAACTAGTCGCTACTAACTATTAATATACTATAATAGGATACTAGATATAGCCTTTATAGAGGTATCTATCTTAACCCTTATCTTACGGGTTAGGTCTTAGTATTAGAGAATTATTACCGAGCAGAAGGCTGCTTAAAGCTGCTCAAAAGCTTATTAAGCCTCTTCTAGCTAGTGAAACTCGCCTCCTTTCTTACTATTCTCGCTGCCTTTTAGTAGGGATATTATTAGGGCTATAATGCCCGAATATCCCGCGATAAACTTATAGTAGAAGTTATAGAATCTAAGGAAGACCTAGATATCTTAGTATATCTTTAGCAGCTTCTATTTAGCAATAGCTCAGATGCGAGTTTAGTTTATCGATATACCCTTAGGCGTGATAATATATCCTAGGAATTCTACCCGCTATTAGTAAAACCTATACTTACTAAGCTTAGTATAGAGCTCCTACTAGCGAAGCCTATAGAGCACTCGGAGAAGGTCTTTTATATGCTGCTCTCTTATCTCTAAGTAGATTATGATATTATCTATATAAGCGATATAATAGGTATCTAGCAGCTTAGCGAGCGCTTAGTGAATATACGCTTAGAATATAGCTAGGGTATTTATAAGTCTAAATAGCATAATAATATATTCGAAGTACCCGTAACGCATCCTAAATGCCATTTTCTAGCAATCCTCTAGCTTAATATAAATATAGTAGTATATATCTTAAATATCGATTTTCGAGATCTATTTCGCTCCCTAAAGCCTATCTAATAGTTTGCTAATAAGAGGGAGTAGATATCGGTTTTTTATTATCACCTTATTTAGGCCCTAATAATCTATATAAAAGCATAGGGACCTATCTTTCTTAGGTATGAAAAGGATAGGGGCGCTTGCCTTACTAGTTGAGGGTTAGATCTGCCCTATCGCTTAGTTATTAGCGATATATTAGCGAAGTTCTTCTAGCTAATGCTCGTTCAATAGGTAGATAGGCCTATATAGGGGTTTCTTTCCTTTAATTAAATCGATAGTATATTCCGCACCCTCTAGGACTAGGTATTGCTTTGCTAACTATTCGTTAAATATTACCTATTCACTAGATAGTTCTAGTAGTAACTCTATATTGCCCTCCAGGGTATCTTCTTCTTCTAGGGCTCCTATTAGTAGTTTATAGGGAGCGATATTCCCTAATATATATATAATATAGGCCTTCTAGCTATTCTTAATAATCTCTTATACGAATACTAATAGCTTAGCGATACTAAAGCATTTATATTCCTAGGTATTTATCTAGGTATTAATTATAATACCCTCTCTTCCTATAGAGTATTATAATAGGAGAAGGTCCCCTGCTCCCTTAGGTTAGGAGGCTTTAGTAAAGAGTCGCTATACCTTCCTCGCTTCTCCTCCTAAGTTAATAAGGAAGAATATTAACTAGTATATATTCTAGCTTATTATAGATAACCTATTAAACCCTTCTAACGTAGGGGTAATAGCTACTACGGGTTATAGTTATAAGGACCTCGCTAGTTAGCTGCTAATAATATCAACCTAGGAATAGGAATCTATATCTACTACTACTTCTTATTTAGTGATATTCCGGAGAACGATCGCCCGTCCTTTTATAATAGCTCTCTTTAGGAGGGTATCTAGTTCTAATTTAGGCGCGGGGGTTACTAATATAATCCCCTAGCTTACTCGTTTTCTAATAAGTTAAGTTCCTTAACTCTTAAGGATTAGATTATATTAATCCTCGCTTTCTTAGCGAGTACTTAATATCCTATTACTATTTTATTTATGCTTTATTTCGCATATTTATCCGGGCAGTCTACCCTCTTATACTCCTTTCGCTTATAGCTAAAGCATACTATATGATTAGATATTGCAGGTTATATACTAAGGCTAGATATAGACCCGTTCTAGTTAGATCCCTATATCCTGCTGCTAACCTATTAGGGAGGTATTAGGCTTTGCAAACCCCGCGTCTTCTAGCTAGAACCCTGCTAGCCCGTCTTTTGACCCGACCTCGCTACTAGGGGCCCCCTTAGGTTATGCTCTTCCCCCGCATACTATTTCTTGCTTTTACTTCGCAGAGGTTTACTACCCTATTAGCAACGCATCTCCTATAAGTATTTAGCTTCCGTGGCTATATCTCTTAGCCTCTATATATCAACTTTCTAACGTTCGAGTTCCCTGCATAGGAATAGGGCTAATTAGAAGTATAGCATATAGGCCTCGGCCTTGCTATTTTCTATACTAACTATATCTAAGTCCTAATATATTACTAATTATTTAGCAAAGAACTATATTAGTAACTACGTCTCCTTCTGCCTTATTATATTAAGCTTTTCGCAATATCTTCGCTCTTAAAGCTTAGGGTTAATATAGTATTAGCGAGCAAATGCTATAAAGTTAGCCTATGCTAGGTCTCTTTCTAGGCTAGCCCTATAGTAACGCTACTAGGTCTATAGGGATAGGCTTATCTTCGTGAGTACCTATTAGACCTGCTGCTCTAGCATACTACTAGCATATAGTTAGTTTCTATCCTCGATCGCTTAGATCTAGTTACTAACCTAGTTTATAGTAAAGTCCTCGGTTATAATATAGCAGTTATATATAGGGGGCTTTTTATATTCTCTCTACGAGTATCTAGGCGCTAAGCAATTAGCAAGTTCTCATAGTAGGGCAGCGGTTTATTCCTTATGCTGCTATTACTATAGATATATCTGCTCTATAAGGCTCTCTTATTATTTCTATAATAACCCTATAGCCTAGGCAAGGACGCTAGAGATACTAGCTTCTCGGGGTATCCTAGGCGGGGTGCCCTATTAGCTACTGCTCGCTATCTATTCGCCCCTTAAGAGGTGGTCTGCTTAGTCTAGCGTTATCTAGGACCTAGCCCGACCCCTCGGGGTTATCCCTCCTGCTATATTATCGCCCGGGTTATCTATTCCCCTAGTATAGCATCTATGCTATATTCCCTATATCTCAGGGCTTAGCGAATAACTAGTATCTTATTAGCTAAGACCCTATTAGTTATATTCTATATACCTAGCTCGGAGCTTATTATAATTAAACTTAGTTGCTAAATTATTAGTATACTATTGCTAGTTTGCTTTAAATATTCTAACTAACGCTAGTTTCTCGAATCGAGGTAGAAGCAATAGAATTATAAAAGTATAGCTATAGGCCTAAACTAGGAAGGGCTAGAATATTAAAACGTAGATATCTATTATTATATTAGACTATTGCTTAACCTTCTAAGTTTCTCGCTTATAGAGTTTTCTCTAAGGTGTATTTATTCGCCCCTGACTCGCTAACGTTTTGTTAATAGCGTCGTGGCTCTGCATCCTGCACCCGCCACTGTTCCTTACATCTTTCTAGTTTTAATAGTTATTAGAGCGCTAGAAGCATTGCTAAGGTTAATAATATTATTAGGGTTATAGATTATTATAATTATCCCATTAGAAGTCTTAGTTATTCCGTTATCCCTTATTACTATTCTATATTGCATTATCGGATTCTTTTGATATATAGTTAATGCTAATTAGCGCCTGGAGTCTGCGCTAAACTGCCTTGCGTTTTTCTTAGCTATATTGAGGTAATCCTTAAGAGTATTACTAGTAGTTAGTTTATTTAGGAATTGCTAAAGCTCTAGGTTAATTGCATTATAGAAGATCGTTAATAGCTAGCTAACTATAGATATTAGTCTTATCTATACTCTATTATATTTAAAATAGTTTTAAGTAAAGTTATAAATATCTCTATCTCCCTTAAGGTCTTCTATAGTAAACCTATATATAGCGATCTATTAGATAGACTCCTATTAGGTTAGTATAAAACGTCTTCTAATAGTATCGCGTAGGGCATAATATCCCGCGCAGAGGTGGTTCTATTATTTAATTAGCCTGAGTTAGTATTCCTACTAGCTAAGTGCTTTACCTCGTAATAGAGAGCTCTAATTCTATATAATCTCTAAAGCTATAGCTAGGCTAGTGGTTTTAGTATCTAGGCTAGAGATATCGCGTAGACACGCGTAGCAGGGGTCTTCGCAGGGGTATATATAACCCCTGCCCTCGCGATCTCTGCTGCCCTCCTTTTTCCCAAAGATATCTATATATACACGTTTTTTCACGCACACGATACCCTCTACCGTTCATTACTCGCAATAGTTATAAGCCTAGCTCTTTAATAATACTTATACGATCCCCTTTGCTATGCGAGTAATGCATATGAAAGCCTCACCACGATGAACTCGACCGCCGCGCTATCGACTATCACGCTCGCATCGCCGCGAGACTAGCCTACGTAGGCCCTATAACTACTTCCCTCGATATTATCGCCTAGGATACCGACTCTAATACGTTTCGGAGCCATCCGGCGTTAAGTACGGTCTGCTGCCTGCGTTAAGCACGTTCCACAGGGCTAAGGGATAGGTATAGTAGGCTGCCTACGTTGAGTACGGTCCGTAGGCAGTTAGGACGAGCCCTTCTGCATTAAGCACGTTCCGCGGGGCTAAGGGATAGGTATAATAGGCTGCTTATGTTAAGTACGGTCCGTAGGCGGTTAGGATAGCTCCTCCGCGTCGAGTACGTTCTATAGAGGGGTGGGGATAGCTTCGTTTTATCTCGGTTTCTTTTATACTATATATATATACTTCGTAGGGCCTTTTAGAAGCAATAAATATATCGCTCCTAGGGGGGTGTGTCGCGTAGACACGCGTAGCAGGGGTCTTCGCAGGGGTATATATAACCCCTGCCCTCGCGATCTCTGCTGCCCTCCTTTTTCCCATAGATATCTATACATATACGTTTTTTCACGCACACGATGCCCTCTTCCGTTCGTTACTCGCAACAAGAGATCTATAGATCTATCTCCTTATAGTATAGAATATCCTAGTTATAAAAGATAGGCTCTATGCTATACTTCTTATTAATATCTAGCTAAAAAATACTATATTATTAGGTAAATCTACCTTCCTATTAAGTTCCTATAGGCTATAGCACCCTAGTATTAGCCTCGAGCTAGCTAAATACTCAAAGGAGTAAAGCCTCGAGACCCTAGGATAGTAGCTCTAGGTAGGGCCCCTATAATAATAGTAAAAATATTAATAATAATACTAAATTCTATTATAGCAGCTAGGTTCTCCCTGCTAATATATCCTATTTCAGTAGACCTATAGTAGTATTATAAAGAATTTATAGTATTCTATAGATTTTTCGCTCTAATAGTCCCGCAATAATATCTTCTAGTGCTATAACTCGTAGTTCGGGGTTTTTTCCGCTCTTATTATAAATATTATTTGCTATAGCTATTGCTTTAATAGGAGGTCCTAGGGGTTCGATATCTAACTAGCTAGACTAGATAGGAGTTATAACTCTTTTATCTCTCGGGGGCAGAAGGGTAATTCTCTCGCTAGCTCTATAAAGGCTTTCTTCTCTAGATAGGGGCATAAAAAGTGCTACTATTACTAGAGTATCCCTTATAGCTATAATCATATTAATAATACTAATTAATATAGTTATATAGTTATTAGGCTTAAGTATCTAGTAATAGCATAGATTAGCTTTTGCCTTCTAGCTTATATCGATAATATCTATATAGGGTATATAGTTATTATCCTATTTAAGAGAGGCGAGGTTTGCTATCTAGTTATAAAATTATTCGCTAAGGCTAAGGGTAAAGTTATAATCCTTATAAGCCTACTAGAAACTATAGAGCTTATAAGCTTCGTTATAATATCTAATTCTAGCTATATCTCCTATATTATAATATTCCTCTATAAGAGAGGGATTATTATACTAATTTAATATTAAACTCAAATAGTTAGCTATATAAGTTAATAGTTAAGACCTCTATCTCTTTAACTTCCTTAACTTCCTTCCTTTTAGTATATAAATGCTTTTAGGAGGGGGTTTTGAAGTCGAGTCCGAGTCTTCTATCTTATTATAAGTCTTTATAGTATAAGGGAGGTCTTAGATAAGGAAAAAGAATAGGTCGTGCTATTAGTTATTATAGTCTTCCTATTAGCCTAGGGCTATAATAGGGGTCGCTAAGACTATAAGTAAAATAAGGAAAAGAGCAATATAAGCGTGAATAATAATAAATAGTATAATAGGTAATTATAGATATCTGGTAATATATTCTATAATAGCTGAGCCTTCTAAGGTTATTCGCTAGAAGTCTCCTACTTAAAGGATAGGCGTTAAGCCTAACCGTGGTCACGTGGAATACCACGTGATGGCCGACTATATCACCAAAAGGCGTGTGACAGTAGGGATATATAGGGAGTATTTTATAAATCGGTTAATAATAACGAGAATGCTATTATAAGGCTTATTCCCCGCTATGAGGGATAGCAGCAATTTAGTAATAAAGTTAATCAATATTTATTAAAAGGGCTGGGTAGGTACTAGTAGGGGTGCAAGTTCGCTATATAGGAGGTGGTATCTCGGTTTTATACGCTAATATATTATATACGTCTTAATATATTCCTTTATATCGCTCTTCTGCGAATCCTAGAAAAACGACTTCTGTCACAGTCTTCCTACTAGCCTAGGGCTATAGTAGGGGTTGCTAAGACTGCGAGTAAAACAAGGAAAAGAGCAATGCAAACGTGAATAATAATAAATAGTATAATAGGCAATTATAGGTATATCGTGATATATTCTATAATAGCCGAGCCTTCTAAGCTTATCTGCTAGAAGTCTCCTACTTAAAGGATAGGCGTTAAGCCTAACTATAGTTATATAGAATACTACGTGATAGCTAACTATATTACTAAAAGGCGTATAATATATACCCCCTTTTTAAAAAGCAATTATCCTAATTACTATTACTATTAATCTAGGATATATATACTTAATCTTCCCTTTTCTCCCTCTTTATATTCTAATTACTAGAAATTACTATAGCGTTATTAATTAGTTATTGCGCTAGCAGAGGAGTATATCGAACTTAGATATCTGCTAGCGCTTAGTAGTATTACTATTACTAGCATCGCTTAGTACGAGTTGCTTATTGCTAGTATGCTAGAGACCCTCGATTATAGTATAGAGGTTTGCGATCTTAGCGCAAAGGCTTGCGATCTCCTTAGTCTTAACTATATTAATAGCTATGCGAATCTTATTAGTAACCGCCTGCTTAGATGCGCTATTATTCTTAAGTTTAGCGAGAT
Organism: Colletotrichum sansevieriae; assembly: GCA_026260285.1. NCBI lineage: Eukaryota > Fungi > Ascomycota > Sordariomycetes > Glomerellales > Glomerellaceae > Colletotrichum > Colletotrichum sansevieriae. Next base: position 14,313 of record JAOQIF010001372.1, read on the forward strand.
GCTTACTAATAGCATTAATATTAATAATATCTACGTTAGCTATATTAGTCTCTATAGTATCGAGGCGAGGAAGGATTTCCTATTAGATGCTATTAATAATAGTATTAATATTACCCTCAGCCTTATTAGCGAGGTCCTTAGCGTTTTTAGCATCCTTATGGGCTAATAGGTCTATAGTAGTAATATTGCTAATATTAATAAGCGGGGCGATAGAAAGGAGGTTAATATAGTTTATTGCGATAAGGTTACTAGCGATAATTCTATTAGCATAACTATAAGTATTATAAAAGTATATAGCGAGGACCTGGGCGCAGCTAGGGAGAAGCTCGCTATAAGTATTATTATTAATATATATATTATATGCTCGCTTAAGGGTATCCTAGATATATCTAATATAAAGGTTAGAAGATATGTTCTTAGAAGGCTCGATATTATTAAGGATTTTCTCAATCTCCTCGATAAGGATAGCATTAAGGTAGTATAGAAAGGCGTTATTAATATAAGCCTTTGCTTTATTAATCTGCTAGCGCTAGGCTATGGAGCTAGGGCAGCCCTTCTTAGGAGTCTTACGAGGGGTAGTAGCTGTAGTTTTAGCTAGGGTGCTAGTAATAATATAGACTAGCTTAGTAGCCTAGGTATTATTATTCTAAATATTATTAGCGTTATTATTAATAACCTCCTCGCGTTAGGTCTTAGTATCTATAGCAAAGAAGTTCTTCTTAGCTACCTATTTGCCCTTCTTATAGTCCTTGTAGGACTTCTTCTTCTTAGCAGCAGACTTATAAATCTTAACTAGAGTACTAAGGTTAATATTATAATTACTAACTTAGTTATTGCTACCTTAGCTATCGCTTCCTTAGCATAGGGAGACGGGGTTGAGCACCTCGTTATTCTAGGGGTTAGTACCCTTATCTTAGCTGCTACTATCGTTAGATAGGTGAGAAGATAGGACCTTATAGTTATTAGTAACTTCCTTGCCTTTAGAAGCTATTATCGCAGTAGTATTAGTTAGGCTAGCGTTTAGGAGGCTATATTTAGCAGGTTAGGATAATATTATTGCTTATTATAAGAAGTCTATCGAGTAATAATTAGTATATAGGAGAGAAATAAATAAATAAAAAGTATAGGTATGCCTAAATAAAAGTAGGTAAGTATAGTAAATAGAAGGAAGGTATAGAAAGAAAAAAAAAATTTTTATAATAGGGGTTAATAAGGAAGGCATATAAAAGTTAGCACCCTCTGCTCCTTCCTATTTATTTTAATATAAGATAGAGAGATCGAGGAAAGAGTAGTTAATAGTAAAAATAGTAATAATAAAGGGAAAATTTATAATCCTAATATTAATTCAGGGTATATATATTCGTCCTATTAAAAGGATAAGAAAACTATTTAGTTACGCACGAGGTGCGCGCCTTTTTATAGCTCTTTTAGTATCCTAGTTAAAGGGGAATTTAGTATTATACTTATTAATAATATTATTTGTATTAGGTAATAGGGAGTCTCTTTATTCCTAAGTATTATCTTTTGCTATAAAGCCCTTCTATTAGATAAAGTATTTAATAATAGGTTTATAACTCCTCTATAAGACTCTTCGTTTAATAATATAGTTAAGTTCCTACTCCTTACTACTATTAACCTCAATAGGCTTTAGTAGCAGAGTCTTGTGGTTAAATAGGTCTTCTCCCTAGGCTAGCCTATATAGCTAGGCTATAGAGAGGATTAGGTAAACCCGCTAGTGCTTAGGAATATCCACCTTATAGGCGAGAGGACTAATAATATATTTAATTCAGAAGGGTCCTATCTATCTAGAGGTCTATTTGCTATTATATTATCCTAGTAAATAGAATCCTTTGCTAAGTCATATCTAGACTTTATCCCCTTTATTAAAAGTTATATTAGTATAGTAGTTATTATATCTCTCCTTATGCGAAGCGTTCGCTATATTAATAAGTAGTAGTACCTCTTTCTAATATATCTCCCTAAGGATAATAAGGCTCTTAGTTAGGGCGCTCGTTTATATAACTATATTAAAGATACTTCGTAGCTTAAATCTAAGTATAACCTCGTTTAGTAATTATCCGATCGTAGTAGATAAGGAGTTATTAAGATTATACTATAGGGTAGGTAGTATATTAGTCTATAGGATATTAGGGGATTTAGATATATAGAACTATATTATAATCTTAGTAATCTAGTTTATTCTTTCGCTCTACCTATCTATCTAGAGGTAGTATGCTATTAAGAGGAGGAGCTTGATATTAAGGGCGTTAAATATCGCATGCTATACTATAGAGATAAACTTAGGATCCTAGTTATTAATAATACGACGTAGAATTCCCTAGTCTAAGAGGAAAAATATATAGAGTAGGACTATTATTTATTCTTTTGCTCTATAGGTTGAATATCCTATGAGAAGGATTATCTTTTTTAAGAATTTATATATTATTATTACTAATATATCTAACTCCGGGAAACCTAGTAGGGCGTAGGGACTTCCGTGGGATAGCACCTTAGGTATATTAGTAACGAAGTCTATAGTAACGGTATTATAAGGGATATCTATAATAGGGATAGGTTATAGCTATCCTAGTAGCCTTTAGCAGTCGATTTAGTTCTCTTTATACTAGTTATAGTAGGCGATATATCGTTATATAAGTAACTTCTTATTATAAAAATAAAAAGTTAATATTTCTATTATTATATAGTCCGCGCTAAAGTAGTGTTTTTTATTATAACTAAGGCGGAGAATTGCAGGTACTAACTTATACGGAATGCAGAGTCTCTAAGTGCTATCTATAGCTATATAAAGGATAAGCCCTTCTAGTAATAGACTCTAAGGAGTTATTTAATAGCGTTTTAGGGCTCTTCTAGCAGCTCTAGCGCTATTTTCCTTAGTAGTAGCATCGAATAGTAACTACTACTTACCTAGTTCCTTCTACTAGGATCGGAGTTATTTGAGAATTTTGCTATACCTCGTGTTATTAGTATAGTTATCTATAATCTTAGCGATAAAGTCCTCCGAAATGCTTATAGTTATCTCCCCTATTGCTCTATAGGCTTATAACTTCTTAGTTAACTAGTTAACTATATCTATAAATCCTATATCGTCGTCGTTATTATTATAGGTTATTTCCGCGAGAATATTGCTATCCTCAAACCTATTAGCTTATCCTAAGGCTATAAGCAATAGCAGGCGCGAGAGGGTATTAGGGATAATATTAAGCTTCCCTAGTATATAGGTAATATTGAGGTTGAATTGCAATAGGTAGTTTATAGCGCTCGCGAGCTATAGGTTAGCCTTATTAAGGTCTATAGTCCGTAGCGAGGTATATATAAGAATTCCCTTCGTAGCTATGTGATCCGTGAGAATCTATATAGGGTGCTTATTCGATTATACGAGCTTATAGAGCTTCTTTATAGCCTATACTACTACTATTACCTCTACCTCTATAGCAAAGTATTGCTTTTCTAAGGGCGATATAACCTTAGATAGAAAAAGCACTAGTTAGATATAGATTTATGCGATATCTTTGCTAGGTATATTAGTACTATTCTATAGGATACCTAGTTAGAATACTATAAGCCTAAAGCCGCCTTTATAGGTATTAATCTTAAAAAATATAAGCTTATTTAGGTTATAATAGTATCTTATAACCTAGTTATAGAGATTCTCCTAGAGGGCGTTCTACGCCTCTTGCTCGCTTAATATTAGCTTAAATAATACCTTTTAGACCCTCTTTATTTAAACTACTTTTAATAGACCGTTAGGAAGTATATTTTTATTATAGAGTTTCGTAGTGAGATAGGTCTTTCTATCCTATAGTAGTATTATAATAATATTATACTAGGGTATATTATATTATAGCTATCTAGCTATTCCGAGGTATCTCTTGATATTATAGAGAGTTTTTAGGAAGCGGAGGTTCTTAAAGGCTGCGATCCTATCCTCTATTCGTTTAATACTATTAGTATTTATAGTATAACCGAGGAGTCTTACTTTAGGAAACCCTATAAAGGACTTCTTAGGTCTAATATAAAGGCGGTTATTCTTAAAGAGCTTAAGAATAATATTAACGTGCTAGAGATAGTCCTCGTTACTATTACTAAAAATAATAATATCGTTAATATATACTCGAGCAAAGTGCTAGTAGTTATGCAGGAGGCGGTCTATGAAATGCTAGGCATAGGCTAGCGAGTTCTTAAATCCTATAAGGATAATATTAGAAACCTTGATACTACGGGGACTTATTACTACTATCCTATTATAATATCTCGAGTAAATTAGCAGTTAGTAGAAGAACCTAGTAGTATTAAATATTATTATACGTTTCTTCCCTCTAAGGGTATCTATTATATCGTCTTAGTTGGGAAGCGGGTATATATCTAGGATAGTGATTTAGTTAAGAGGGCGAAGGTTAATAACAACCCTGCCTTTTTTTTATACTATTAACTACTCGCTATATAACGAAGAGCGGATAGATAACTAGGATTAGCCTATTACCCTATACTATCTTGCTATTAGTATATATCTTACTATAGATATTCTTAATAACCTCGAGGTCTTTAGCGCTAAGGGGGTAAGGCTTTACTATAGCCTTCTAGTTTTGCTACCCTTTAACGAGCTTAATGCATATATATTAGTCGTCCGGCATAGGTATGATCCCCTTATTATAGTAAATATCTTAGTTATTGAGGATTTCCTTAAGTCTACTAGTAAAAACTGCGTCCTAATTGCAGATCTCGACTCTATTCTTATTATATATAACTAGGATATCTTTTAGCTTAGATATTCTATAAGATAGAATATTATCCGCTTGATAAGGCGGTCCTAGGCTAGATTTAGTAGGCGGGGTTATAAACCACGCGCTACCCGCTATATTACTCATAGCCCTATCGAATTTATATTGCGAGAACTAGCGTGAGTTTGATTCTCCTCCTATAAGGGTGATAATATCTGCATAGTTAATGAGGTTAGTAGTCTCCTCTGCTTCTATTAGAATAATATAGCCTAGCTGCTATCCTCTTAGGATTATTATTAGCCT
>JAOQIF010001373.1:0-19337 GCA_026260285.1 Colletotrichum sansevieriae
TTTTATATATTAGTGAAATAAAAAGCTTTCTATATTTAAATTAAAAACTTTTTTAAGGTATTAAGGTTTCTATATTTTATGATTTTTCTTAAAACCTAACCCTTAGAACCTTAATTGATAGAATAACGAAGATATATATATAGAAACCCCGCTAAGATCGAATAAATTAACTAAGAACTTGAAGAATAAGTCGAAGAAGAACCTAATAAAGAACTAGAATATTAGCACGACCTACTAATAGAATAATAACTCTTTAGTATAACTAGTAACTAGACTTTCGGAGAAGGCGAAAGTTCACCCTATAACTCGGATAAACCTCGTAATATTACCTGATAATATGCTTAAGTAGAGATCGCCTATAGGTCCACCCCTAGTATAGATAACTCTAGCTCTAAAGAGGGATCTAATAACTAAGAAGATAGGACTAAGTAACTTCTGAAATACTAGGAAATAAATATGTTTTGAGATTAGTAATAATAATATTTTTATAGTACTTTAGCAACCTAATGAGAATAGGACTATATTTCCTAATTATATATAGAAGACTACCCTATATTAAGAAGCAACTACCGGCTTTACTGAACCCTCTTCTAGCCTTAATGCTCTTATAATAAGTGCAAAGAATATATAAGAGAGAAGCATAATTACTAATTCTACCCTAGAAGATATAATAACGAACCCATCTAGGAAGTCTACTTGATATCTATAATAGTTAGATAGATTATAGTATTATTCGAAGATAGCCTTATAATCTTCTAACCTAGCCTATAGTTTCTTATGAGATATTAGCACGATAATATAATAAAGTAGGATAAATACTAATAAGATAAGTGCTAGGTATACTACTAGGAAAAAGCATACGCCTAAAGAATTGCAAAAAACAGACCTAGGCTCCTATAGGTTAGGATCTATAAAAACAGCCTCGCGAAGGCATAATAGGAAGGAAAATAGATTACTTACCCTAGATAACTAGGATAGTTAAAAAACTAGACTCGCTTACTAAAGAAGGATTATAATAAGTAATAAGCAAAAGATCTATCTACTAAATATTATAAGGATATAAGGGTAATATTAAGCTTAAAGTTACTATTAACTAGTAAATAACGCTTATGCTAATCGATAGCAGAGCTAAAGCTAACTATATCGCCCCCCGAGCTATTAATAGGCTAGAAGTATAATAGGGAGGAAAAGAATAACTATACTGCTTATATATAGCAGAAGGAGAAGAATTTAAGTATAAAGGAGGTACTATCTATAATAAGACTACGCCCCTTGAGATAAGCTACCTGGATTGAAAAGAAAGAATCTAGTTCGATATTACTAATATAGGAATATATAATATAGTACTAGGACTACCCTAGCTATGAATAAATAACCTATAGATAGATTAGAGCAAAGGCTAACTCTATTAGGACTATAACGATTTAGTCCCTAAGTAGCCCTATTAGAATCAGGCCTTAAATAGATCGATATAACAAGAAGCAATAAAACGATATATCTACTACCTTAAGGCGAAAGAAGCTATATTACGACTACTAATAATAATAGATCTCAAATAAAAGGATAATCTACTTCTATCTATCCTAGAAGACTATAGAGTTTATAAGAAACTCTTTATAGCTAAGCTAGAGACTAGACTGCCTAAATATACTAGTTTTAATTACGAAATCCCCCTTAAGGAAGGAAAAGAACCACGATTTAATAAGATCTATAGACTTAATCTAATAGAAATAGAAGCCCTATATAAATACCTCGAAGAAAACCTGAAGAAAGGTTATATTAGACCTTTAATATCACTAGCAAGAAGCCTAATCCTATTGATACTAAAGAAGAATGGAAAACTATAACTATATATCGACTATTATATGCTTAACGAAATAACGATTAAGAATCGTTATCTACTACTACTTATCGATAAAATAAGACGACTCCTCTACGGAGCTAATTAGTTTATAGCTCTTAACCTCAAAAGAGCTTATAACCTAATTAGAATAAAATAAGGAGAAGAATAGAAGACCGCCTTCAGAATGCGAAAAGGATATTTCGAATACCTCGTTATACCCTTTAGTCTTACTAACACCCCTGCAACTTTTTAAAATATAATTAACTACGTCTTATATAAGTATATTAATATTTGTATAGTAGTTTACCTTAACGATATACTTATCTTCTCGCTAATACTTAAGAAATATAAGGAGGACGTATATCACGTCTTATAGGCCCTCTAGGAAGCTAAATTATTAGTTAAACCCGAGAAGAGCGAATTCTATATATAAAAAGTAGAATACCTCGGATTTATTATCACCCCTAGAAAAGTCTATATATTAGAAAATAAAGTTAAAGCTATTAAAGAATAGCTAGTATCTAATAACCTTAAGGAAGTCTAAGGATTCCTAGGATTTATTAACTTCTACTAGAAATTTATTAAAGACTTTAGCAAGATTATCATAGCTCTCACTAGCCTTAGCTATAAAGATACCCTCTTTATATAGGAAGAACCCTAATAAATAGCATTCCAAAAGATTAAGGATCTTATTACTAGTAAACCTATCTTAATTATCCTAGATCTAGCAAAATAGTTCGAAGTAGAACTAGATGCATCTAACTACGCAATCGGAGCATAACTATCTTAATAAAACTCCAAAGGATAACTATATCTATATGCCTTCTTCTTATATAAACTCCACAGACCTGAACTTAGCTATTAAATTTATAATAAGGAACTTATAGTAATTATTAAAGCCTTTAAGGAATAGAGACCCGAACTCTTAGGAACTATTTATAAAGTACTTATATACTTAGACTATAAGAACCTTTTATAGTTCACTACCTCGAAAGTGCTGAATAAATAATAAATCAGGTAGTTAGAATTTCTATTAGAGTTTAACTCTCGGATTATCTACTATAAAGGATTAGATAATAGCAGAGCTAACGCTCTTAGCTAATAACTAGACTATAATATCCTAGTACTAGAAGAAACCTAGGTAATCCTCAAGGGAAATGATAATAGAGACCTAGTACTAGCAACCAAACTCTTAATAATAGCAAGATGATCTAGTACTAGCAACCAAACTCTTAATAATAGCAAGATGATCTAGTACTAGCCTGCTTAGTGAACTAGACGACGAAGCAATTATAGAGTTTCATACCTATCCTATATATAGTTACTAAGGAGTTATAAAAACCTGGAAATAACTATGATAATAATATAGAGAAAAGATCACTAGAGAACGTGTAGTAAAGGTAATAAAAGACTATAAAGTCTGCCTTAAAAGCAAACCCGCATGATATTAGCTATATAGCAGGCTATGACCTTTGCTTATACTACAAACCGCCTAGCAATCTATATCCCTCGACTTTATTATCAAACTACTAAAGTCTCGAGAACCCCTTATAGGAGTATACTTTAATAGCATCCTTATTATCGTAGACCGACTCACGAAGTATACCTACTTTATCCTATATAAAGAAGCAAGCAACGCTAAAGAATATACCTATACTTTCCTTAAGTATATTATCGCTAATCACGGTATACCCAAGGAAATCATATTAGATAGAGATAAGATATTTATATCCAAATTTTAGAACTCAATAATAACATAACTTAGCATTAAATAAGTAATATCTACTATATTTCACCTATAGACCGATAGATAAACGGAACGAATTAACCAAATCCTCGAAACCTACCTCTATGCTTATATTAACTATAACTAAGATAATTAGGTTATATTACTTCTAATCGCCTAATTCGCTTATAATAGCGTAATTAGAGAAAGTACTAAGGAATCCCCCTTCTACCTTAACTATAGATTTGAACTAATCGCCTATAGAGAACTACGAGCAGGCCTAGCTATAGTAAAAGCTATCGCCTTAGTATAATAAATCAAGGATATCTAAGCAAAGGCATATAGAGAACTTAAATTTATATAATAATAAATAATAAAATTTAGTAGTAAATAAAGGATTAAGGGATTAACTTAAAAAGAGGGAAATAGCGCCTATCTTATATAGTGAAATATTAAAACGAAATAACTAAGCGATAAACTTAATTATAAAAAACTCAGCCCCTTTAAAATATTACGAGTAATTTCACTAGTTAACTATAAACTTAAACTCCTAGAAACCATAAAATACCACCTAGTATTCTATATCTCGCTACTCGAACTAGCCCTATAAGGATTATATATAAATAATCTTATTATTATAGAAGATAACGAACTAGAGTATGAAGTCGAATAAATTATTAACTACCTCAAAGAACTAGAAGGATACTAATACCTTATTAAGTAGAAAGGATATAGATACGAAGATAATATATAGGAACCCGCCAAAAATATCACTAATATAACAGAAGAACTCGCAATCTACTAGTAATAATATTAAGAACGAGAAGCAATACCCGCACTTATCACGCTAGCTACCTTCCCTAGTATAACTAATTACTAATAAGTTAGATACCTATATAAATATATTAAACTACTAATAGAAGCAGGCCGACTAAGGCAAAAGAAACCGTTTATTTAATTAGGAATACTAATAGAAGACTAGGACTTCTCTAATAAGAAATTCGGAGTACCTGGATTCTAATCACTTAGAATAGCATCTAGATCTACTATACCGAAACTACCTATAGACTACGCCTCTAAGACTAAGGAAGACTTAGTAATAGGACTCTCTAATACCTCATCCTCTGCTACTACTAATATCTCCTTATAACCCTTCTTAAAAACTATATGCTTTGCCTTATAAATACGATCTAACTTTATAAGCATTATATTTACTTTAGCTTACGCTTTTTATAATACCTCTATTCTCTTCTGAAATAGCTCCTTAGTTTCCTCCTCCTTATTATCTAGATAATGAGATTCTACTATTAATCGTTCTACTATGAGAACTTAGCAAAGAATATAAACGAGCTATATAAGTTTAACCTATATTAATAGATCGTATTATTAGAAGCATCGCAAGAATAACGAGCACTACTAATAGCAATATACTCCCTATAGACCAATAAACCAGGTAGCATCTTGCAATACAAACCCTTAGAACGATAGCAACGATAAGGCATAACATTAAAACCGTTTTTAGTAATATTAAGAGAACGGTAGTAACGACGAAGCGTAGAAATCATAGGATTATTAGAGACGCAACCTGATATAGTATTAGTATTATAAGTAAATCAGGAAGCACGATTAATAGATCCCTAACCTAGGACTAATAACCTACTTATATTAGGTCTTAAGGATAAGACCTTTAGAGAGGGGACTTGATATTATAACCTGTTATGCATAGATAATAGTTAACTAACCTACTTGGACGTCGGGCGGTTAGGATAGAACATTTATACTATAGGATCACGGGAACAATAGGGACTGACTCAGTACGGAAGAACTATAGTATAAGTTACGTAATAATAAGATAAGACTAAGCAGATAGTGTGGATTACTAAGCGCTTAGTAACCTTTACTAAGCGCTCACTAACGATCACTAAGCGCTTACTAATACCTAGTTAGGAATTAGTAATAGGGTAAAAGGGACTATTTAGGACTTATATATAGTATAACCCTAAACCCGGTTTATAGTCAGACTTCTATAGCTCTTTAGCAATTAACTTTATATTTATCCTCAGGGATACTCTTAGCTTACCTTTATTGCGAATTACTTATTAAGTCTAAGACTAATCACCTTAGCCTCTGAAAGTCCGATCTACTATAGCCTACGACCTACGACCCAGACCACGACCCTAGTGTACTATTACTACGTTTCAATCCCTAACTTCTGTTAGCAGACCCTACTATCGGCTAGCTGACCGTAACACTTAATTAGACCTATAAGGAACTTAATATTAGTTATAAGCTATAGCTTAATCATAAACCCTCTAGTAGAAGCAGAATAAATCTCTAATAACTTTCTTACTAAGGTTTAGGTAAATACTAGCTAATATAAGTAGTATAAGCTAGCTAAGCTAGGTCTACATCTTACTCCTAGAGGCCTCCTTTACCCCTAGGCTAAGGAATTAGCTAATTACTATTAACCTACTTACTAATTATAATAGCTAGCTCTTAGAGGTTTAGAATATTATGTAGAAGGTAGAGCGCTAGAAACCTCCTAGTAACTACTTAGTAATTTACTAGAGACCTATTATTAGAGATATTAAGGGGGATACTTATATAACTAGAGCTATATATATCTCTTAGGTTAAGGAGGTAAGATATTATAATTACTAAAACTCTAGATCCTCCTTAGGTACCTCTCTAGTATAGTATTAATAACTATAATAAGGTATAAAGGACTCTTATACTTATTATACTTATAGAGTTAAAAGGTATATTACTTAGCGCTACCTTAGTAAAGAGGACTAATTACCTAGGGTTATAAAGGTAGAGATTATAAAGGAGGAACCTATAAGCTATAAGATTAAAGATAACTACTAGGTAATAGCTAACTCCTTAAGAGAAGATAAGGAGTTAGAAAAAGACTAACTCTAGAGTAAAGTTAAGCCCTAGAGCTTATTAATGAGGAGATATTAAGTTAGAAGGAATATAAATAGGAATAACTAGCTAATAATTAGCTTATTATTATTTAAGTTAGAGTTAATAGAGGATATCTAGCTTATACCCTAGTAGATATTAGGAGTAATATGTATATAATATTTAACTTTTCCCTAGCTTAATACTTTTACTTTCTATATATTAAAAAGAGATACTAACTTATAAGGGGTTATATACTTAATAGATTATTACTAGGTAATAATCTAGGTATAGTAGGATTTAACTTAGAAATAAGTAGTTATACCTAGTATAGTTTTATATATATAATTAATAGCTTAGACCCTAATATGCTCTTAAATCACCCTTAGATAGAATAGAACTAGGTTATTCATAATAGTATAGCCTACTAAGTATACTATAGGAGGGAGCGTATTAGGCTATACCTAAAGGACTAAGAGGAAACTCCCCTTATAAAAGAAATAAGAGCTATAAGGTTTCTTAATATACTCTCGTTCTCTATTATCTACTAATACTTAGTAAAATAATATAGTATATATTAGGAGGGTATTATAGAGGTACTAGTATAAGCTATTAGCCTAGCTAATATTAAGAAAGCTTTAAATCTAAAACTAAAGGAGGATTAGTAATACAATTTACTAAGCTACGTATTAAGGGAGTTCCCTAATCTATTTAACTCTTATAAGGCTTATTTATTACTACCAAAGTAACCTAGAGTAAACTATCAAATTAATCTTATACTAGGATTAGATAGAAAGGGATTATTACTCCCTTAAGGGCCTCTCTATAATATATTAAGAGAAGAGCTACTAGTATTAAACAACACTCTATAAGACCTCTTAGATAAAGGGTAAGAGAGATTACTACCCCCTCTTATTAATCTCTAACATATTATATTAGTTAAGTATAGCTAAGTTATATACTAAGTTAGATATAGTAATAGCTTTTTACAAGTTAAGGATAGTAGAGAGGTATTAAGAGAGAACTATATTCTATATCTAATATAAATTATTTAAATAAGTAATCTACTTATTTAGCTTAATTAGTACCCCTACTAGCTTCTAGAAGTATATTAGTAATACCTTATAGACTTCCTTAATAACTTTATTATTACTTATATAAATAATATATTAATTTACTCTAATAGAATAAAAGAGGATTATAAGAGGAAGGTTTAGGAGGTTCTCTAGAGGTTAGTATATATAGGGCTAAATCTTAAACCTATAAAGTATAAGATCTTAGTTAAAAGGGTTAAAAATATAGGGTTTATTATACCTATAGGAGAGAGCTTCTCTAATAACTCTAACAAACTCTAAATAATTACTAAGTAATTACTTTCTACTTCTCTAAAAGGGGTCTAGAGCTTCTTCGGGTTTATAAACTATTATAATATATTTATATTAAGATATAGAGATATTATTAAACTACTTATGCTGCTTACTAAGAAGAATCTAATACTCTAATAGGGGGATAACTAAGAATAAGCTTTTTATAGCTTAAGTAGCTTTTTAATACCTAGCTAGTACTTTACTAGTTTAATCTAGAAGATAAGACTATTATTCAAACTGACTATTTAGGATTTATACTAAGAGGATTACTCTCCTAAGTTAACCTAGAGGGTACGTAGCGCCCTATAGTAGTTTACTTATAAAAGCTCTTACTTATAAAATATAACTACTCTATTTATAATAAGGAGCTCCTAGTAGTCCTTTCTTACTTATATAAATAGAGAGCAGAGCTATATAATATAACCTCTTTTAAGATATTAACTAACTACTAAGGCTTAGGTACTTTATAAGAAAGTAATATCTTATAAAGCGCAAAGGTTAGTAAGTAGAAGAACTATCTTAGTATAACCTTATTATTAAATACCGCCCTAGTAGAGACGTAGTAGCCCCTGATACCCTTTCTTAGAGAGAATAGGATATATTATAAGGGTAGAATAATAAGTAGAAGTAGGGGAGGGTCTTATAGCTAATACTAAACCACGCCTACCCCTATAGGGCCCCTATAGCTAGCCCCTTAGTAAGGAGAAGTTAGAAGAGTTATAAAGATATCCTAGAAATTATTATATTTAATAATAGCCCTAAGTTATAAGTATTATAGCTAGAAACTATAAAAAGGATATAATATAAAAAGCTATATATTACATAATTACTTACTAGTATTAGAGCTTCCTATTAAATATAAGAGCTAAAGTTTAAATTAGTAAGTATAATATTAATAGCTAGGGAAGGCTAATATTTTAAGGGAGGCTATAAGTACCTAGCAGGGAGGATAATAATAACCTATTAGGAGAACTCTATATAAGGATTATCTAGTAGAGCTACGATTTAAGTATAATTACCTACCTAAGCTATAATAATATATTAGAAATAGTAAGCTAGTAGGTCTACTAGCTAGGATAGTTATAAATAGTATAGAGGTTTATAAGGAACTATAATATCTATAGAGGGATATATATCTAGAGGTAAGCTAAGAGGGGGTTCCTAAAGCCCCTACTAGTACCTACCTAGTTATATTTAGACCTCTTAATAGACTTTATTATCAATATACTACTTATAAAGGATAATACTAGCTAATATTTATAAGTTATAACAAATAGGCTAAGTAAGTTAGTAATACTAGAGGAGATAGGTATTATAGAGGTAGAAGCTTATACTTACTAGTTCCTTACTTATTACCTCTAGTTCTATAGGTTCTTATATAGTATTATTAGTAATTATAGGTCTAACTAGGTAGCTATCTCTAGGCTAAATTCTATTGCCTTACTAGTATAAAGAGATTATTAAATACTATATACTACCTATAGACTAATCGTAATATTAAGAGGTAGAACTAGGAGATATAAGCTATTCTATAGGCGTTTATAACTTAGGTATAGGATAACTAGGGATAGCTCCTACTTACTACTTAACTAGCGCTCTATAATAGGGTTAGTAGTATAACTAGGCTCTCGCTATTCTTCCTGGAATATAGATACCACGCTAACCCTATACTAGTTATAAATAATATCTTATAGGGGGCCCCGTCTAGGGATATAGTAGCTATCCTCCTAGTAACTAGGCTATAGGAGGTAGTAAACTTTATTTAAGTAAGTATCATAGTAGCCTAGTAGTATAGCGAGGAGAATATAAATTAGTATAAGGTACCTTTAGAGGAGTACTAAGTAAGTAATAAGATTTAGCTCTTAATAGCTAATTATAAGAGCCCTAGGCTTAATAAGAAGCTATTATAATTATATTATAAGTATATTATAAAAAGTGTCCTAAGCCTATATATTATTAAACTAGATATACCTAGTAATATCTACCCGAGGTTTTTTATTTACCTCTTCTAGAGGGTAGTAGAGGACCCCCTACTTACTTAGGTAAAGATAGATCCCTAGCTAGTACTAATTATAGCTAATAATAGCGGTTTAAGTAGCATATATAAGAGATATATATAGTATAGTAGAAGGTAGTTAAGCGAGGGTAGAGGTATGAGGCCCTAGTTAAGTAAGAGGAGTATATAGAGACTACCTAGGAGCTTATAGAGGCTATAATAAAGATTACTATAGCAAATAGATATAAGGCTCTATATAGGCAAGTTGTAGATAATAATAGCGACCTAGTATATACTTAGGGAAGGACTAGCTAGGAGGGGGGATAACATTATAAGCTATACCTAGGGTAAGCTTACCTAGGCTTCTACCTAGGTTTATTACCTTAAGGGGCTTACCTAGGGCCTACCCGGGGCCTACCTAGTAGTGCCCTATAGACTAGTAAAATCTCTACTAGAGAGGAAAACTTCCCCTTTTCCTCTTTAGCTTAAATAAATAGTATTATAGTAACCTCTTATTAAATAAACTTAGGTCTAAACCCTCGTATTTATTAGGTTCTATAATAACAAGGTTATTTATTTATAATCCTTATAATACTAGTTTAGGAAGTTAAATATAAAAGATTAGATAATACTTTATAGTATGAAGTAATAAAGGTTTATAGTTAATGATAGAAATCCTTTTATTAATCTTAAATAGTTTAAGCTTTCTATAATTTAATTTATTACTTGATTATTTAGTTTTAATATTTTATTATATAAGGTAGATACTATCCCCCTCTTTTAGAGTTAGTCTCTTAACTCTTTTTCTATTAATATATCTATATATTTATTTATATATAGATTTAAGGTCCCTAGGGAGTTCTTATTATATTTCCTAGATCTTAATAATTTCTATTATAGCTTTAAGTATTACTAAGCGTTATTATAGTTCTCTATAAGTAGGTAGGTTAAATCTATAATTAAAGTAAAATAATCATTCTTTTATACTTTCTCTTATTATGTTATTATAAGTAAATTAGACTATTAGTAATGGTAATACCTAATTATCTTAGTTATAGTTTATAAATAATATAAGTAAATCTCTAAAGTTTAATTAACTATTTTATTTTATTTATTAGTTTATAGATAGAAAGTAGTAAATATTTTATAATTAGATCTAAGTTATAAGATTAAGGAGGCCTCTAGCTACTGCATAGTGATTTTACCTGCTTAAGTGCAATAGACCTTCTAACTCCGCGCCGCCTGATAATATGTAGCCTTCGGTCACGTGATCGTAATTGCTAACTACGTCTCCTAACTATAGCCGCACTTATACGTGCCTGTTAACTACGAAACTATCGACTTATCCTCTCGCGCACTACCCGCGCTGCTAATACCGCCTCTATTACCGCTTCGTGCGCTAGTATGCCATCGTTAGCAACGCTCTCTTTATGCGCAACGACCCGCTTAGCTTCTGCTGCTAAGTCTACTTGCTTAGCTGCAATGTCGTTACGCGTTATAGGGTCCCTTAGAGGGGTATTAAGTATAGCCCTCTTAAGGGCTATGCTAATAATACGCTCTCTATATATAGCGGAGTAATTAAGAAAGGAGCGGGTTTTATTAATTATATTAATACTAAACTCTCTAATAGTCCCTTGCGCGTTATTTATATTAAAAAGTATACCTCGCTCGAGCTTAGTATATTTATATATAGGGTTTAGTATCAATGAAATTAAGGATTGATTATAGGTTAGATAAGAATAAGGAAGAGTGAGAGGTATAAGGCCCTACTTATAGTAATAAAGCTTCTTATACTTCTAGCTATAAGAACCTCTTAGGAAAGACCTCTTTAGTTAAGGAGTTATCTCTCGTATAGTAGTATTTATAATACCTTATTAAAAGGTCGACTTTTTAGGTTAAGGACTTATCTTATATAGTAGCTTTCGTAGCACCTTGCTGGAAGGTTTAGCGAGGGCCTTATTATCTAGGCCACGAGAGCCTTAGTAGCCTATTTAGCTCTAATATAATTAGCCCTAGTATAGCGCGCGACTAACTTTATGCGAGGGTTTGCTTCTAAAGAGGAATATATAGGGTTCTTATATTATTTTCCTTGATTAGTAGAGGGTATAGGTTAAAATACCTCTATAGTATTTCCCGAATTATACTTATAAACTAGGTAACTTTATTATAGTCTTTTAGCGAAGGGGCTGCGGCGTAATTCCGAACTTAATAAGATTAAGGATCTCTAAAGCTTTAAAGTAAATAACTTATCTCTACTTAATATAGTTTCTATTAGTATTTTATATTAGCTAATAATAGTTTTGAGGAATATATAACTAAGGTCTTTAGTAATACTAGATTCTTCATAGGGGATAAAATAGGTATATATTATAAGTTAGTTTATAATTACTGAAATATTATTATACTTAGTAATAGTCATTAGTTCTTTTAGCTTAAGTGATTTAATAATATAGTTAAATAAGATTAGTTTATCTATTACTTTAGAGATAAGTAATAGTTAAATCTTATTAGGTTCGGAGTTACGCCGTAGCCCCTTTATAAAAAGACTATAATATATATACCTAGTTCGCAGGCATAATTCGGGAAATACTATATAGGTATTTTAACCTATACCATCTACTAGTTACGGAAAATAACATAAGAACCCTATATATTCCTATTTAGAAGCAAACTATTACGGGCTACGCCACTGCTAGCGTCTGGGCGGTGCTGCAGACCCTAAGAATTCTGCCCTTGATGACTGCTCTCGCTTAATATTCGCCCTATATCTGCTTTTCTATTGCACGGGGAACTTCCTAGAAAACTTCCCTTCTTTAGCTTAGATTATTATAATTAAGGTACTCCTAAGTTAAATAAACCTAGGCTAGCCCTTTATATATCTAAGCTCTCTCTCTCTATGCCCGCCTTACTAGTTATATAGTATAATAGATAGTAGGTAGAAAATAGAACCTGCTATGCCTATAGCAGCTAGTCTAGAAGTACTACTAATAAGCAAGGAAGCGTTCAAAGCAATTTATATAGCAATTAATAAGCTTAGCAACTAACTCGATAGCCTAATAACTATATAGCAGCCTAATAACGAGCTGACTGCGGAGCCCTAGCGAGATATAGCAAGTAGCTACGCCCTAGTATTACTAATGCTAACCTTATAGCTAGAGACTACCTAGGAAGCAAGTAGCGCTCGATAATTAAAACCCCTCCCTAACCCCCCTAAGTTCAGAGGAAACCGCAATAAGTATGCTATATAGGCATAATAGATGCGTAATAAAGTTAGAATAGACCGGGACTTCTACCTAAGCAATTAGGAGGCCTAGTATCTTATTAACTCCTGCCTAGAACCTAAAGTATAGCTAGTAGTTATAGCTTTCTATAGCTTAGGGGGTGGTAATAGCTTATTCGAGCCGGATACCTTCTTAGTATACCTAGACTATACTTATAATAACCCTAATATTATAAGCAAGGCTCTCGGAAGACTCTTAGAGCTTTAAATAAAGCATAACGAGGCCTTCGCCTCGTTCCTACCCCGCTTCGAATATACTATTATAGAGGTAGGTAGCGTAATATAGCTAGATAGCATCTAGATTAACTACCTATATAAGGCACTATCTTATAAGCTCCTCGACTATCTAGTTAACTACTTAACCCCCTATAAGTATATTAAATATATTAGCTTTATATAACATATTATATAGAAGCTAGAGGGATTATATTATATTCCTAATGCTTCGTACTAGCTTATAACTTTTAGATCGAGAGCGTTACCCGCTAGAGTAGATATAGATAGGGATACTAGGATAATAGGGTTAGTATATACCTCGCGCAAGGGTGCAAGCAAAGGTCCTAGTAAAGAAATATGCTATTATTTTAAGTATAACTAAATCGGTTACCTATAAAGGGATTACTAGAAGGCTAAGAAGTCGAAGGATAGTCCTAGAGTAGCAAAAGCTATTAAGGAAATAATATATTTAGATTTAGGAGAGGTTAAAAGCAAAGAGGACCCTTCTAACTTAGGAAACGAATAACCTTAGTATAAAATCGGGTATTAGGGATAATAGAGGAAGAGCGGGCTAGTTAGGAATAGTTCTCGTTAGAATATAATATAAGCAGGCCTTTTATAATATTAGTAGTTAGAGTTAATAAAGGCACTCCTACTAACGCTTTAATAGACTATAGATATAATATCTATATAATAATAGACTACTAGTATGCCTGCTGCCTCCGTTTGATATATATTAACTACTAAGCGTAGTAATTGCAAGGCTTTGCTAATAACTTAGCTTAAGCTATAGCAAAAGGCGTAGCTATATTATACCTCGAGATTAGAGGCTATATATAGTATCTCTTTGCTTATATAATAAAAGGACTAGATGCTAACCTCTTCTTAGGGAAGCTATAGATAGAATAAAACTATATTATTTATAATATAGTAGAGAAGTAGATATACTACGGGAAAGCAGGGGTTATTATTACCCTTTAAGGATAAGAAGAACCCTAGAGAGTAAGGGAGATCTAAGAAGCCTGCTAACTTAATGCCGCCTTATTTATAGTAATCTACTAGAAGGTTAGTAAGAGTTAGCTATCTAGGTTAGAAGCGGGAATATAAGTAGTAAGCTTAAGGGATATTAAAGAAGCGCTCGAGGTGAAGAAACTAGAAGATTATTTAGAGAAACTACTATAATATATTTATAACGAATTCGCAAAGCTTTTCGAGCTAGCTAAGTTATACCCCTTACTTCTAAGTTATCCCAGTATAGATTATAAAATCTACCTCGAGTATAATACCTCTAGCTAAGAGGCACCCTTACCCTAGGGACCCCTCTATAGCATATTAAGAGAAGAGTTATTAATATTAAAAAAGATACTTATAGACCTGCTTAATAAAGGCTTTATTCAGGTAAGCAAGTCTCTAGCTAGCATACCTATACTTTTTATTAGGAAGCCTAGCAGAGGATTATAGTTCTATTATAACTACTAAGCGCTAAATATAATTATAAAGCGAGACTGCTACCCCCTACCCCTAATCTAAGAGACCCTCTATAGGGCTAGTTTAGCAAAGTATTATACTAAACTAGATATAGTAGCAGCCTTCTATAAGATTCATAAAGCAGAAGGGTACTAGGAAAAAACCGCCTTTTGCATGCGATATAAGCGCTTCGAGTAGCTAGTCTATCTATTTGGATTAAGCGGAGCCCCTATAATATTCTAATAATATATTAATAGCACGCTCTAGGAGTTCCTTAATAACTTCGCAATAATATATATTAATAATATATTAGTCTATAGCAGCAGCTCCCGAGCGGACTATAAGTAGAAGGTGCATAAGGTTCTCCAGGCCCTCTAAGAAGCTAGTCTTAACTTTAACCTAGCGAAGTATAAGTTCTCTATAAAAATAGTAAAGTATATAGGTTTTATCCTAAAGGTAGGCGAGGGTATTACTTATAATATAGAGAAAGTATAAGTAATTATTAAATAGGAAGCGCTTATTTTAGTAAAAGGATTGCGAAGTTTCCTAGGGTTTGCTGACTACTACTAAATATTTATATTAGAGTACGTAGGGGTTATAGAGCCCCTTACCCTCCTAATAAAGAAAGGAGCGCTATTTATCTAGGGTAAGGAATAAGAAGAGGCGTTCTAGGCGCTTAAATGCTGCTTCTAAACTATACTAGTATTATGCTATTTTAACCTATAAGCCCTAATAACTATTGAGATAGACTGCTCAGGGTTCGCTTTAGGGGGGGTGCTAACTTAAGAAGATATATAAAGATAGCGCTATCCTATCGCTTTCTACTCATAGAGGCTAACCCCTACCTAATATAACTACCTAATCTATAATAAGGAGCTATTAGTAGTAATTACTTATTTGAATGCATAGGATGCCGAGCTAAGAAGCTACCCTAGGTTTAAGGTCCTTATTAACTATAAGGGCCTTGAATACTTTATATAAAAGCAATATTTAATAAAACGCTAAAGTTACTAAGTAGAGTAGTTATTGAGGTATAATTTCTACTTAGAATATTAACCTAGTCGCCTAGTAGCTATACCTAATATGCTCTCGCGCTGCGAATAGGATAGCCCGAAAGGATAGGAGGATAAATAAGAGAAAGGGAGGGTAATATAAATAATTCCTAACTCCGCCCTAGGTAAGGTAAGGAGGATAGTAATAATTAAAGCCCCTGCTATAATAGTATTCGAGGATCTAGCCTTTTAATATATATAGAACGAAGCTTAAGCAGAAGATAACTAGTACTAAGGGGCTTATTCTATAGTAAAAAGGGGCGACCGAAGCTTCCCTCCCTAGCTAGGCCTAAAACTATAGATCGCTAAGTATAGTATTAACACCCTTAGCCGATTAATATTCAGAGACCGGATCTAGGTACTAGGATTAATAGATAAAAACCACCCTCAGAACGTGCTTCGAACGTAGTTAATCTAGAAGTATTACGACTTAGTAACGATAAGCTACCCTAGTTAGAATAATACCCTAGCTATCCTAGCTTAGTAATACTTCTAGCTAGGGTAGTCCTCTATAGTCCGCTAGTTTATAAGAAACTATAATAGCTACGGGCGTGGAACGATTTAGTAATAAGCAAAACGCAGGCTTCTTTAACCCTTACTAGTAGTAGGATAGCTATATTGCGATCTCGCTATAGATTTCATTATAGACCTCCTATGCGTAGTGAAAATAGGGTCGAGATACCTCTAGGTAATAGTTAATAGGCTCTCTAAGATAATAACCCTAGAAGGGATACCTTTAATAGATATAGAAACGTGCACAGAACGCTTTATAAACTACTACTACTAATTTTATAATATACTGAAGTCGATCGTTAGCAATAGGGGTAGTAACTAGATAAGTCGGTTCTAGCAATAGTTCTATACGCTTATAAAGATCGAATAATATTTAAGAACCGCTTTTTACCTATAGATAGATAGAGTAATAGAATATTTTAATTAAGAGATCTAGGTAGTCCTATAGATAATAGTTAACTTCGCCTAGGATAATTAGGAGGTTTACTTACCCTCTATTTAACTAGTAATTAATAGCTATAATGCAGCTATAATAGGAGTAAGCCTATTCTTCTTTACCTATAGATACTATATCAACCTAGTACTAGTAGTATAGCCCGCGCTAGAGCTATCGACCTTACGCGAGTTAGCTGCTAATAAGTTCGTTAGTAAACTGAAGTTAACTATAGAGTTAGCCTAAGTAGCTATCGCTATAGCCTAATAGACTATAGAATAATTAGCAAATAATAAAAGGATGCTAGCAGAATACTATAAAGTAGGCGATAAGGTTTATCTATCGCTAGCTAACTTCTATATAGAGAGACCCTATAAGAAGTTAGATTAGCTATACCTAAAGTATAAAGTAACTAGGGTAATCTTACTAACTATAATTAAGTTAAACGTTCTAGGCAAGGTCTATAACCGATTTTATATTAGCTTGCTATGCTATGCTATAAATAACCCCCTCCTAGGCTAAGAAGTTAACGATCCCTAACTACCCCTGATTTTCGAAGATAGGGAGGGTAAATAGGAAGTTGAGTTCGTTCTAGCTGCGCGCTAGAATTATATAGGTAGGAGCAGGTATTATAAGCTATTAGTTAAATAGATAGAGTATAGTTAGCTTACCTAGGAGCCCCTATAATCGCTCTAAGATAACTAGGCAGTAGATAAGTATAAAGAAAAGTATAGCCTGATAGATAAGAATAATAGTAACCCCTAGTATGCTATACTATAAGCTAAGTAGTAGTTATTAGATAGGAGTAGGATAGAGGGATAGTAGCTAGGTAATTTATAATTAGAGGAGTAGGTAGAAATAGGAGACTTTATTATAGCTTAAGGCTATAGAGAGGTAGAATAGGACCTAAGCAGGCCCTAAGTAGGCAGAAGGTAGGTAGATAGTAGGCGAGCAGAAACTATAGACCTAAGAAGATAACCCCTTACTCCTCCTGCTCTTTATAAGTAGTAATAGTAATATTAGTAAGCTAAGAAAAGGGGTTAGATTATTAGGGATAGGAGAAAGGTAGGAATAAGACAAACTTTGCAAAGGATCTTAGCTATATCTAGGTAAGCCTAGGTAAAGTAGTATAGCTACGCTTTATTAAGCTTAACTAGGAGGGAAAGCAAGGTAGTAGCAATAGTAGAAATACTAAGGATAGGAGCAGCTAGGGAACTAGCAGAAGGTATAGGGGAGGTATCCGACTTAATAGCAACCTTAATAGCACGCTTTATAGTAGTATAAGCGTAGACCTTATAGTTCTAAATAGAGGTAGTATAAAAGAGCTCTATATAAGCCTCGATCTATATAGGGAGCTATAACTATTAGTAATAACCCTAAAATATAGGAATAGCAGAGTCTTACTGAGGTCTTCTCGTTAAGGCTATAGTAAGTAAAGCAATCCTAGCTAAGAGAAGCAAACTCCTCCTAGTAGCAAACTACGCTAGGGTTGCTCTAGTAGAATATTAGCTCTATAGAGAAGGAATAGCAGGGAAGTAATACCTATATTAATATAAGTAGACTTAATAGCCTCGTTAGAATAGTAGATATAATAGATAACGTTACCTATATTATAATTAGTCTTAAGATAGTCGAAGGGCGATAAGATAGCATACCTCGCTTAATAATATTATAATAAGTTATAATATTGCTAGGCTTCTTAGCCTTAGCTATAGCAGATATATACTTTAGGCAAGGGACCTCGCAAAGAGGTCCCTAGGTCTTATCCTAGGGGATGCTACTAAAGAAGAGCTAGTATAGGTAGGGACCCTAGGAGAATATTAGAAGAATGCTAAATAAGTAGAAGATAATATATTATAAGGGGCTCCTAAGCGATAGGATATATTAGAAGGGGGCGGTTGAGGTATTCGCATAGCTCCTAGCTAGCTAGGGTATAGAGGGGATCATCTATAAGATTAAAGTTATTAGGAGCAGTCTCCTTATAATTAGAGAGGCTAGTAGAAGTAGAGCAGTTAGAAGGCGGGCCTTTAATAGGAAGAGGAGACTCTATCTCCTTATTAGAGTTAGGGAGGGGCTATATAGGGTTAATTATAGCAAAACTATAGGGAAAGCGCGGGTAGTAACTTAAAGGGGGCGTTATTATAGAGGCGAGGGAAATTAGATTAATTAGATCTATACGAGTTAGTAATTAATAGGGGTTTAGATATAATAAACTTATACTAATACGGACTAAGAGCATGCTAAAAACGCTACTAAAACGACGACTTATTAGCTAAAATAATATTATAATTAATTAGTTAACTTATACTAGTATAGGTTAATGAGAGGAGGAAAAAAGACGAAGCAAACTAGGGGTGCGAAAAATTATATTATTATAATTATTTACTTATAAGGCGCGGAGCAGCTAGCAGCCCGGATTAATATCCCTCTAGACTAGCCCTTAGCCCGTGCTTAAACCTATAACTCACGTGAGGGTTAGGAGGAGGGGGGGGGGGGGGGGGGGGGGGGGGGGGGTATTAATTAAATTTATTAAAAAAAAA
>JAOQIF010001374.1:0-19333 GCA_026260285.1 Colletotrichum sansevieriae
TAATAGTAATAAGATATAGTCTTTTTCTTAAGTAAGCTTAGCTTCTTAAAAGGTAAGGATCAACCTTCCTAATAAAAAGCATTAGATTATTAATATATAAATTATATATATATATATATATATGCTTAGAGCTATATAGCTACTTACTACCGCTTTATACTCGGCGCGCTAAGAGCCCCTTTTCCTAGCGCACTTTGGCGTGGCTGGGGCGGCTCGTGAGCCGCGCCTACCTTAGTCCGGCAGATACTGAGGCCCACTCCGACGTACTCAGTCGCCAGCCCCAGCTCATCACATCAACTTGTCGTGAGACAAAGCTGAGGCAAACACCGCCGCCATTATAAGTGGGACGTCTTTCGAACGTCAATATGGGACAGGAAAGGAAATGAAAATAGGTTGCCTATAGTTATCATCTAGCACAGGCACAAGCACTTCTCAAGGCCATTCTGCGATCTCGCGATGTCTAGATGGTGGGCTTACAATACCAGAACCATTCCGTCGTCCTAGCCAATCTACACCCCCGAGTTATCCAACACGTCGCTTGCTAAGCTACAGCCATTGCAATCCGGCCTGCCTACTATTCTGAGGCAGAGGCCTCTCTGATTATCCTTATTATTACTACGTTGCTCCACAACAGGGCCCTGGATATTAGTAACAGTGGGATATCCCCACTAGCCCAGGCTTTAACCAATTGAGCTGTTCTGATCAGAAATCATGAGTGTTTTACCCTTGCGGATCTTTGAACACTAGTAGGGGAAAAGTCACACGCTAACAAACTGATAGGGCATTGGACGCAGTCTGCTTCACAACGGTGGATCTCCCCCCTTTTCCCTTCCATCTCACATATTTATACCTTCAAACAGCCCATTCCACACAATCACCATAAGAAACTCTTTTAACTTCAGCTTCTCGCTGCAGAATTCACTCTTTTAAAGTCAATTTTCGCTTGTTTGCGACCTGTCCTTCGACTAGGCTGCTGTTCATCCTATCTTTTAGCGCGATATGAAATACGCTTTCTTCCTTACACTCTTTGTGACGGCGTCTATTGCTGTTCCACCCCAAACCCCGAAACCAGGCTTCGGAAAATCTCCAGAAGAACTTGTAAGTGGCGAAGAATCTACCTTGCGTGTTTTACCTTACTAAGTATCAAACAGGCTGTGAAGACCCCCTGCTTTTTCTTCAATACTAGACCTAGCTAACAAAGCAACTTCAGCTAAGCAAGCGACAGGACAACTCTGAATGCTGCTGTATGATATCCTATCTTACGTCATATAACGTTGGCTCATACGAATCTAGGGTTCCTGGCTGGAGATGTCAGCGACTGCCTCTGTTCTTGCAACGGGAGTTTCAACACAATGCCTTGCACAGTCGGCGAGTGTGGCCCCCGTTGTTGATAGTAGACCTTGGAAACAACCCAAGGTTCCGATGTTGAATTACCATTCAGAGAAGATGGAACGACTATGTGGACTCACCTTTTAGTAAGGGCATTCGCGGAATTCAGAGGGCACATGTCCCGTAAGTAGAGGAAACTTGGAGAAGTATGGATGCAGTGGGCCCTGGCTCTGAAGATGTTTACCTACCACGGTGCAAATGTCAGTCAAGGAGAATTTAGAATCTTGAGGCAAATGATGGCAAAAGATCGCACATGGGGTCCTTGGCTCAAAATTCAGGCGGGCGGGATCGAAAGGGCCATCCGATGGGTCGTTCAGACTAAAGATGCCGCTGGTCAGCGTCATTTATAATCATCTCCTAAGTAGACGACTCCAGCCTGCTACTGGGCTTATATGGCCCCTCTTCTAGTTACAAACAATTCGACTATAGAGCAGATCTAGTGTCATTTTGAGTCCGCTTCAGTAACTTAGCGGCATGGGTCTGAAAGTCAAGAGTACGGATTTTTCTTTGATTCGCTCTAGATCTGAGATTATGTGCCAGCACAGTCCTCAGCATCAGTGGGCTTTTGTCTGACCGAGCTCAGGTCGTAATATGACTCTCTAAAGGTTAAACTTCGAATCCAGCAGGGATTAAATAATAGAAATTCGTGCAACATGCGTCATATTTCCAATATATTCCAGAGCAGCATTTGCTTGTTACGTTGTGTAGTTTGAGGCAAGCTCTTATAGGATCACTATTAGAATAATGTCACGAACAGCGAAAGGGCGAAGGTTGGCACAATTTAATTGCGCTGTACTGAGTGGATTCTGCGTTAAAGAATGGAAAAGTCAGTTTGTGGCTGGTGCGGCCTCGGAAGGCTGAGGAGTACCTGGTAGGTCACGTGACCTGAAACTCAGTCCTGTCCAGCCCAGCGCCATAGTAATAAATAGTATTTACTTAAGAAAACTCTTATAAGATAGGTTTTATTGAATCGCATAGTATAGAGTAAAAAAACAACTAATATATTATATTATAACTATTTAAAATATCTATGTATAGGTGCTTTTAGAATCTAAACTTAAAAGTATTACTTAATTTAGCTTGACATACTGCTGCTTTTGCGTATATACCTCCGCAGGCATCTCCAAGGTTAGCGCATTAAGGAGGCCACTGTTATCAACCTACGCTGTTTTCTATAACCCCGATAACAGTGGGACCTTACCGCACTAACCTTTGAGATGCCTGTGCAGGTGTATTCTCCGCCCTACTGCGCACACTGAGGGGTCTATTCACCTGCGCCGCTACGGGCCTACGGCTACAAGGATGTCCTCGGGACTTATCCAGCAACCAGTTCCTCATGAGAACCGCGATTGCAATGGCCCAATCATCGATGCCGTTGGCTTATCATCAGCCAAACCGGGATGCTTCAAAGTTCAAAAATACAAATCTGCGTCATTTGATGGACACCTCTCCCCCGCGTTTTCTGGCCCGCCGCCGCAGACGGCACACACACCCTCGTCTCACCGCGAGAGGAACTGCGACTGCGCGCCATGAACGAGCTGCCAACAAACCTGCCGGCTTCATCGTCCTATCTTGAGCGTTTCTGAGCTGATTTCTTGGTCTCCTACCTTTTATGAGCACGTTATCTTAGATCTTGCTAATCGATACTTCGTCCTGTCGCCAAGAAATTATACCCGGTTCTTCTTCCCTTACAAGGTCCAATGGTTCCGCCGAGGAATCCAAAAGCAGCACCCAAAACTAGGACTGGTCTCAACTCTCGGTCGAGATCGGGATGCGTCACATGCAAAGCCAAACATGTACGTTACTTCAAGTTACGCCTTATTTGGTTCACCGCAGTAGCAAAACACGCCAATTATCCTTTTTGCTTTTTTATAACATTCAAAGCGATAATCCAGTCAGTCACTAACTCTCCTCGGGACAGCTCAAATGTGATGAATCACGGCCTGCTTGTCAACAGTGCACGCGAAAAGGGATCAAGTGTGGCGGGTATGCCCAGGGGTTGAGATGGTCATTCAAGCACCAGCCCGCCCTCCAGAGTCTCTCACTTGAAGACTACAACCCAACGCCTGCGACGCCGGCGAAGACAGATGCTGCAGCAGCAGCATCAGCAGCATCAGCAGGAGCAGCACCGACGTCGCCCGAGGCTAGGAATCGCAGGAAACGGAGCGTCGCCGGCGCTTCCACGACCACTCGACGACAACATCGCAACTCGGTCTCTTCGTCTTCATCTGGGGCCACAGCAGCAACATTTCGCAGCGATGAGGAATGCCAGGAGGATGAGAATCCCGTTCACACGGGACCTTTGGGGGTGGATTTCGGGGTGTCGAAATTGCCGTCGCGGGACTCGGGCCGTCGACGACAGTCGATGAACGCCATCATGCAAGCACCTCCTCCGGCGGCATCGACGTCGACGTCGGGTGAGAGCTTGCAACCCGATTACCACTTATCGACCAGCCTCGTCGATACTTCTTCGGCTTTCATCGTCAATTGGTTCGAGCAGGTTTGCTCGGCGTGGTCTGGCTTCGACTCGAGCGCGAACATGAACCGCAAGATAGCCATCGATCATTGGCGAACATCGTCAACGGTATGCAGCTCCCTCGAAAGCATGTCGGCCGCGTTCCTCGCTTCTCGGATGCCGAGGATGCGGCAGTCTGCCCTCCGACTCATGAGCCGCGCGACGGACTTCATCCAGGCCGAACTCGAGGTCGTCAAGACCCGGCCCGACTTGCGCTCTGTCCCGACCGGCCTACTTTTTTCGCTATTCTGTCTTGGCACAACCGTTTGCTGGGTGGACTCACGAGGTTTAGGGATCCCCTTTCTACGGGAGGCCAAGGCTCTGATCGAACGTCTGAATTCGCAGTCAACGACGCTCACGGCAACCGGGTCGGACCTGCTGACCTTTTTCAACAAGAGCTTAGCGTACTGCGAAATGTTGCTTGCAGTCGTTCGTGACGATGAACCTCTCGAGCATCAAGACAGTCGAGATGTGGGGTCGAATCAGCTACAGCTTGGCGAAGAAGGCTCTCCTCATCCATGGACGGGTGTTTCTACCGTCACCACCCGCCTGTTTGCCGAGTGCATCCGATTATGTCGCAGTTTCCGCCACCGTATGAGACTGGGAATGGACCCTCAGCGATATTTCTCCTCTGCACTGCAGGATTTGATAGTGGCCCAACGCCTCGAAGAACAGTTGCTAGAGCTGGAATTCCCACCGGACACACCAGATGTCGACACTGGCGACCATGCCACGCCAGTATCACACCTTGCGAGGGTCGCCGAAGCTTATAGGCTTTCCTCGCTGTTGCATCTCTACCAGACTTTTCCGGACCTGGTATCTCTTCGCCTGCCGACAGAATCACCCGTGACAGAGACCGGCTCTGTGCCTTGGGACGAGTGGATCATTCCTCTAGCTCTCCGACTGGTCAAGGTACTAGAACACATCCCCACGACGTCAGGTACGCGAGTGATCCAGCCCCTTCTTTACATATCGGCAAGCACCGGTCTTCGACACGACAACTCCGGTTCATCCGATATAATGAACATTTTTGGTTCACTCCAGCAGGATCTGATGGGAGGCACGGGATCAAACGTCATCAGCCCGCCACCGCTGTTCGACTCCCACAATCTCTCTCTTTACATCAGTCAAATGGCTTCAGCTCCACCGCAAGACGACGAGACGAGTAGCCTATCAGTCGAAATCAGCAGTGCCCGGCACTTCGTGATGAGACGGCTTGGAATTCTGGAGAGTAGCCTCCCGCCAGCACCCGTCGTCGTTGCCAGAGATCTGGTGCAGGCCATCTGGAGGGCTTACGACGGCGACATTGGAGCGCCAACGGTTCATTGGATTGATGTCATGGAAGACAATAACTTGCGGTCGATGTTCGGTTGACGACTCATGTTTTACGTAGTTATTGCGAAATTGCTTCGACCGCGTTGCGGCATTTTATTAGTGATGCTAATTTGTTACTGCTTATAGGGCCGAATGGAGTTCACCAGGCGCAGTTTTACGACCTTGGGTATGGCGGAGCACAATTATCGGAACAGTTTTGGGGATTTAACAATATTACATATCACAAGATCATCTAGCTGTGCTATGATCTGTTCCCGTTGCACCTTTAGTCCGCTGCAGCTAGCACTACCGGCCTTGTCCCTTTTTCAAAGTCGTGAAATAACTTAAAAGTCGTTCTTCTTGCGCTGGCCGACGTAAAAGGCCAGGCCGTAGTCGCTCGTCGTGAAGGTGATCGTGCAACCGGCCGGGAAGAAGAAAACATCGCCGGGCTTGCCCTCGACCTTCTGACCAGTAGAGTCGACTATCGTGTAGTCGCCCTCGAGGATGATCTTCATCTCATCGTACTTGTAGGTGTAGATGAGGGGTTCGCCCTTCTTTAGGCGGAAAAGGCCGGCAGACATGGGCTTCTCTGGGTTTGTTTGGTCACTGGAGAAAACATCGCCAATGTAGGCGTTGTTACCAGCCAGAAGGGGAATGTTGAAGGTAGACTGGGCTTTCGCGTAGTGCTGGAAGGCGGCCATTGTGAATCGCAGAGATAATGGAGGGTGGGTTTTATGAGCTAAGTGGTTTATTATGATAAGAGCAGACGCGTATGATCTCAGGGCGAGCGTGGTTTTGGTTTGTTACGTTACGTTGGTACTGGAAATGGGAACTGCTATTTATCATGCTCTACCGTCTCAACTTCATTTGACTTTCGGGTGCTGCTAGTGGAATAGGTAGTTGAGCAGAGTTCGGCACCGCCAGAGTCGTGGATAGGCTGTAATTTCCTATTGGGGACAAGCGTTCCGGACCCAGCTCGGGACGGCGGTTGCGGAGATCGGTTCTCCATTTGTGGCCGATCTCGCGGGGAAACGAGACTGGAGTAAAGATACGGCGCGCATTGTATTACGACCGGGACACAGGACCGTTTCCAGTTAGTGGCTGACTCGATGGGGTCGGACGGACTGATAATGGCCATGGGGGGTTTTCTTAGTCCGAGTTTGAAACCCGGATGATAAACTCCTCCAGCATACCACAGCAGTGTTTTTGTTCGGGTGTTTTCCATCTTCATCTGGCTTCCATTGTTACTGTCAGCAGCGTCCTTCATTGTTTCACCGTCATGGCTATTCTACTTGTCAGTTCAGTAAGCCCTGAGGCTTGGAAATTGCTCCTTGGGCTCTTTGCGCTCCTCGCCGCCGCCTACGTCTCGCGCTCGGTCGGCCTTTTCCGATCGAGGAAAGATTTTAATCCCGGAACCAACTCCAAGAGCAGCAAACATGGAAAGTCAAATCAGGAGCCCGAGCTCTACAAAATGCCAATCCCAAAGCCGTATCCAAACTGGTCAATTGAGACGACAAAGCCGCTGCCCTACCGCGCCTTCCGGTATGGCCCGAAATACTATGTTACGATGGGTCTCAGATCGATCCAGCTTGACGAGTGGATTGAACTCGATAACCATTTCCCAAAGTACCACGCCGACAAGCTCGCTCGCATCCAAGATCGGGGCGAGAAATGCGTCGCCACACACCCTGACGCTTATCCTGCCGCCGTGGAGCTCCTCGAGGAGCTAGTCCAGTACCTACCCAACCGTTACCCGACTCTGTTCAAACGCACCGCCGTTGGCATCGACAACATGTGGTCCGGCGAGTCTTTCAACATCGTCGAGAAGCCGCTCGCGGAAGATCCGATGGCCATCGCGGGCAAGCTGGTCCAAGATGACCTCGCGATAATGATGGAGCGGCCCGACGGCCAGTACTACCTGCTAGCCGGCGCCATATGTCTCGCCGGTTTCTGGAGGCTCGGGGACAAGTACGGCAAGTCTCTCGAGGAGATCCACACGTCCGGCGACGTCCCTCACTACAAGGAAAAGCTGCACAGCGGCATGGCCAGCTTTTTCAGGCGCCTTCGGACCGACCAGATGTACTCGCGCAACAACTACTTCATCCAAGTCGACGATTCGCTTCCGTGGAGCTGGAGCATCGGTGGGGAGGACGACCCTGTCGTCAGCTGGTCCACCGCCGAGAAGGACAGAGCCATCGAGAACCACTTCTTCCGGTCCGAGAGACAGTCTCTTCGTCGCCTGCCAAAGTCTCGCGCCGTGGTCTTCACCATTCGAACTTATTTCCACCCGATCACTGAACTAGTCGCGGAAGATTACGTGCCTGGTAGGCTCGCAAGTGCTATTCGCAGCTGGGATGAAGAGGTAGCCAACTACAAGGGAAGGGAGAAGTATGGGAACGTTCTTTTGGAGTATCTCGACAATGAGCATCAGAAACAGCTTGATAGAGGCCTGGACTTGAGCAAGGAAGAGGAAGTCCACAAGTATCCGTGGTGATGGTCAAGATGAGCTCATTTTTTGCCCACAGCAAATCAAAGAGTTGTGACCTCATGCGTCAACAAGCCATGAGAGAATTTTCGATGCTGTAGCTAGCTTTTGCTTCTGTTGTTGATACCATGCATAAACTGAACAGAATTAAATACGGAAAATGCAGGCAAGACTTCGACCGTGAATGCGACGCTACAAGCTGTGGAAAACCGGCGCAAGGTCATCGGTCATATTGTTTAGTGATACTCAGACCAGTTACCTCTGTGGCTGAGGCTGTCATGATCGAAAGCTGATGGAGGTTTTGAAAGTTGTAATCTTGATAAATACTTCTGGCTAATGGCTGTGGCCTAAAGAACTAAAGTAGTTTGATAGATCTTCAGGTACATAGTCCTCCGAAATGCATCAAAGAGGCCTGTATAGACGAACCTCCTTCTTTCCATCGTGTCAGGCACGCCGCCCGGAGCGATCAATTTGTAGTCCTTCCAAGACCGCGACGGGTCGATCGGCCTAATAACGAACCCGTGGTGACCCTCAAACCACCGTTTCCTGACGATGCCTTCTCCGCCCTGAAGTACCATAACCAAATTCCCAATTGCCCCTTCCGGGTGCAGGGCTACCGCGAGCTTGCTATCCGTTCCATCTAACTGATCGCATTGCGCCTATTTCCCAAATAAATCTCTCCGTAACGCTGCTAGGGCCGTTTACGTAGACCCCCCAGTTGAAACCAGGAGCCTGCGTCCTGATCTCCCCGGACTCTAGCCACCCGGGCTCTAGCTATAACGAGACTGTCCGAGCAGAAGGTCTGCGGTAATAATCAACAGAAACCTGGGTCTCGCGCGTCCTCCCGGGCTCTCAACAGGTCACCTTTGCAGAGTGACTCAGCTCTACTGCCGACAGCGTCTTTATTGAGTACTTTTTGCACAAAGAGTGCCGTCGAAGAACCCTTTTCTCTATTATTATCTGCTGCTACTTCCAGCCTATCTCCCCAGTTGGTAAAGAGGAATGGCTGAAATAATAAGGAAGGCGCTAGAAATTCTATATCTATGTATCAAATAAAGAAGAAACAAAGACTTATATAGGGCTATTTTCTAGCTAGTAAGTGTTATAGGGCTAGGACCTATCTGGTATAATTTATCCACCCGGAAGGCTTATGGTGGGAGATTAGACTATATGCTAACGATGAGGGCTAGCAGGATTTGCAGTGTTTGGTCTTCCTATCTGGAGACGAAGAGGGAGCGGACTTCTAGGTCACCTTCCAGGACTGCCAGTACCTAATCACGGGCGAACGGATGCTTAAGATACCTCGGGTCTGCAGCTGTGTTATAGTCGATCGCCGAGGGTATTCGAAGATTCTTACAGGCTCGGGGTCGAACTTTTTAAGGTTGGCTCTTGCGGCCGTATTGTGGGCAGGACGGGCCTCCGGCAACTATCTGCCATCGAGAGGACACTGAGAGAACCTGCAACCAGCATTATCTCTTGCTCATGGGCGTTGCTGTCAACAAGCAGTTCTAAGTGTCATAGCTCTAAGCTACCAACAAGCGGCGTCGAGGTTGACTGCGCATGTACTGTGTGGCGGATGACCCTCAAGTCGAAGGCGGGGGATCCTGGGGGCCCGACAGGGTAGCAGCCGGAGGCTTGAGACTCAAGCAGCCTGCTTCGCGTTTCATCCCACCGAGGGTTTAATGGTTAACTGGTATTTCGGATATGTCATCGATGGTAACAACCGAGCGGCTGTGGAAGCACCAAACCTGACGAACTCAAGCTCAATCTGGGCGGCCCACCAAGTGGTATTAGGAATGGGGCAGCCCCGTATACTAATCAATCAAGTCAAGCCTGGGGGTCGTGCTTTTCTGATTAACTTGTTTTTCACGAAAAAATTGCTTGCTTTGACTGGCTTGGATTGATCTGATTGATATTACCTACTCAGGAAGTCCGGGAGGCTGGCACGATGTCTCTATACGTCAATGACTTACATCCATCTTGCCCTCCGTTACCCCCAACGGCAACGGTGCCACATCGAACTCGGTTCCGGAGGCACTGCGTCTCCTCGAGCAGTGATGGCTCTCTCGACAGCCTCTGTGACGTTAGCGTAAGTTTGGCAAGGCTGAATGCCATCTCGCAGTCAGTCGACATCGTTGGGATGGCGAAGACGTCGAGGGCGAGTTTACTGAGCGTTGGGAAGGTCTGCTTATGTGAAATCCACCACTGGATAGGATCGTCAACCGGCTGGGCAATGGCGAGGCTGAAGAATCGATCCAGCACATCAATCTCGTTAATGGTAGCATCAAGGGCCTTACTATTAGCAATTCACGATCCAGAGTCCTCGGCCCTCAGAGTAACTGCAGTCGATGTAAACAATCTTCGCGAAGGCTCTGGATGAGTTGGCTGGTTAGTATGGTCAGTCATCTAAGCATACCATTGTTCCCAGTAGTCTCGAAATCGTCCCTGAGCGTCATGAATGATGACGCCATGGACGCGTCCTTGGGGTGTTCGAACGCTTCTCGCGCCATTATGGCCCCTAGCCAGGATGTAATTCTGTCTTCTCTACCCTTGATCTGACTTTGCTATCTGTGACAATGATCTATGTGCAGAACTGTTTGGCACGGCGCGAGTTGGCCACCTTCTCTAGCGCGTAGAGCAGTTCAGTCCTACACTATGTTTTCTTTAAACCTTCACAAATACCTTTAAGTGTAGTTGAGATTATTTTTTAGGTAAGGCATTAACTGTTGCTTTCGAAACTTGGCATCTTATCTGAAACACACGACATCCCAGAACGGTCGAGAGTAAAGATAATTTCACTAGCAAACTGCTCCACGCGGGCGGCGCCCTTAGAGATCTCTGCGGACTTGATGTTGATTAGCACGGCAGCAGAATCGTTTTCATCGCTTGGGTTTCATCGCTTGGGTAAAAGATGGCTTGGGAGCGAAGGGAACGAAAGGGGTTGTTTTCGACCGACACAACGAAGTCCTCGTCAATGATGGCGACGCCTGAGGTGAACTTGATGACAGATTGGGTTGGTTTTGGGACAGCTGATGACGACGCCTTTCCTTCGCTTTTGCTCAGCTCGGCAAGGCTGTTCTTCGTTGACTTGACTGATACATTTTTCTCGATGTCCTCTTCATGGTTGCAATGAATCTTCTTGATCGTTCCGCTGTCGGTAACCTTGACCTTGATGGAAAGCCCCCCATTAACACCACCCAAAACAGTACTCTTATTAATTACTCCTCTACCTATCCAAACGCAGCCTTGCGGCTCACTAGGTAATTAAGAGCTGGTGAATTCATCTGTATCATCTTCCCTTTCGCCTGCTTTGATTTAGGCTCTTTGGACGTCTCCTATATTCGTAGACTTAGTGATAGGATCTAGCTGGGCCTTTTTTCTCCTATCCTGTTGTTGGCTACCTATTTGAGCCTGTAATGAATGCTGGAGGTTAGAAGACTTTCGTGAAGTTGACCAGGAGTCCCAGTGCCGACTGCTGCTCTGACTGTCTGTTGATGCACTGGAGGATCCTTCACTGTGTATTATATCCCCAGATACAGAGTAGTTAGATATAGGGTGGGATAGACTAACAGGCTATATCTAGTTCCTGCCTCCACCCTCCACACTGCGGGAGATTTCCTGGGCTGAGATTGGTTCTCGTAATGGTAATGGACGTCGCCTCGATCCACCACTTGGCTAGTATCCAGCAGATGTGCGATGAAACTGGCGTGGTGTTGACACACCGCCGTACTCACCCGTCTTGGATCATATTGAGGAGTATTCTGCAGAGTTTAAGGGATTCTTTAATCGATAATGCACAGAGTACGAGAGCTGTCCCGAATTTGTGTTGTCTATTTCTGTTCTGACCTAGTGCCCATTCGCCGCTGTCCCTAGAAGGTACTAAAAGTAGGTCTTTAGGCTAGGTATAAGAAGAAAATAACCTAACCCATGGTATATTATAGAGCATAGCATTTTAGTAGTCTATTCTAATCTAGATTAGGTTATTTTCTTCTTATACCTAGCCTAAAGACCTACTATTAGCACCTTCTTCTAATAAGCTAATAATACTATAGAGGAAGGTGCGAAAATAGCACTAGTATAGAAGGGGCCTAGCTCTATATTAGAACTTAGAGGAATCAAGCATCTTTTACCATAACTTAACAGAGCCCGATACTATTTTCTCTCCTCCAAGGCTACCCTTCAAAAGGGGAAAAGGATATGCCGACATAGCAAGTTTTCTTACACTATCGGAAACAAAGGGGCAACTCACGATAGTAAGTAGCTTTGAATTGGTGATGTCAGAGGAGGGGAGAGCAACATACAGAAGCTTTGGAAAAACGATTCAAATGAGGGCGAAAGTTGAGGCTGTCAGAGAAAGAGGCGCAGCTGACGCAACTGCCTGCCCTCAAACTTCATTCCTGCGAGTTCACTGGTCGATTAAACGATTTTCCACATGCAGCTTCAGGTTCCCCAAAACAGCCAACAAAATTCCTTATTGGACAGCCAGTACCTCTGGTTAACTAAAGCGTTGAAAGTTCTCTTCTTAGTCCAAAAGGTGGCGATTTCAAATACACAGAGCTTGAAATTGGCAAGAGAAGATGTTTTCTGGTAAGACTTTTGTAATTGACAGACTTTTGCAGCACCTATGCTTTTGTTTAAGCATTTCAGGCTGAGCGCAAGATGTCTGCCTGCTACTAATCAAGAACTTGCCTTCACAAATTCGCCGATACTATTATCATATCCGATTCCATGAGGACCGAAACCGCAACAAGAAAAGCGATTGCGGCCTACTATCGGCCTTGGGTACCATTCAAAGACACCTTTCCGCGACGGCTGCATGAGACTGTAGCAAAGAACACCACAGCCTCAACCACGACGTTCTGGCGTCCAGACCGGGGTAAGACATCAACTCGCCGGCAACTCCGGATCATGCCACTCCAGTTATCCCTTGCGTTTACGTTGAATATCGACAAAGCAGACATGGCTGTTTTGC
Organism: Colletotrichum sansevieriae; assembly: GCA_026260285.1. NCBI lineage: Eukaryota > Fungi > Ascomycota > Sordariomycetes > Glomerellales > Glomerellaceae > Colletotrichum > Colletotrichum sansevieriae. Next base: position 12,676 of record JAOQIF010001374.1, read on the forward strand.
AGCTCGCTAATGAGCAGAACATGGAGGGGGCTAGAGTGACCTGCACCTCAAGAATTGTGCCGTATGGGATGAGCAGCTTGATTCGTACAGTCTGCAGTTGGGACCCACCCCGTCCAACCGTTTCGGCCAAAATTCCGGAGGCACAGCATGGCACAACTTTACAAGGACGGCCAAGTTGCTATTTCCGGGAGACCTCACGCACGAACAACCAACTGCATATTTACATGGTGTTGCAGTTCAAGACAACTGTGGTTAGTGAGTTTCTGTTGGAGCTTTTCCTGCCTCCCGTCTTATTGTATTGCGTTCAGCACCCCCCCAATGGCCGCGAGTCGCATTTATTCCACCTTCAGTCTTCGTTGTCTTTGGACAAACCCGGGACCTCTCTGGATGCAATCCTTTCTGTCGTCCCAGCCTCGTCATCAAAATCGGATTGAAGCAATACCTTACCGGTCATTCAATCAAAACACTTCTTCATCATCTCCTGTAAGATGACGATTAACGAAGCTGAGTCGGATCACCCCGTGTTCCAAGTGGTGATCAAGATTCTACAAGCCAGGAATCCTTCGTATATCGCGGATGACTGGACTTTCGCAACATGTCTCGGTCAGACAAAGGCCGCGGCTCGTTGCAGGAAGACTATTATCACAAAAGGGTATGGTGCAGAGTGAGAGAGTTAGTATAGATAGGTGCAAGGTGGAATATTTATTCTTCTCTAGCTCTCTAACCTACTATATAAGGGTATATGAGGGCTAGAGGACTTATCTAGGGAGCTACCTAGTACCCCCCTTCTATAGACTTCCCTAGGATAGCCTATTACCTAAGGGGCTACCTAGTATTCCCCTTCTATAGACTTCTCTAGGGTAGTCTAATAGCCCTTTTCCCTGCGATCTTATCCTAGCTTATAATATAATCCCCCCTCTCTAAACTAGTCTATCCTTAGATTAGGCTACTTAGTAGTTATCTAGAGGGTACCTAGTGCCTACCTATAAGCCTCCCTAGTTTCTAGTTTCTATAGGTCTAGAATTTAGTATCTCTTATCCTAGCTATATAACTCTTCCTTAGATAGCTAGGTAGCTTAGAGGAGTATTTAGCTAGTAGTAGGGTACTTACCCTCTACCCTAGCAACTCTTATAGCTCTATACCTAGATATTAAGGGACTTTATAGCTTAGAGAAGCTTAGAGGAGTAGTTAGCTAGTAGTAAGGTACTTATCCTCTACTCTAGCTATTCTTATAGCTCTCTATATAAAAGGTGCTCAGAGGAGCTTAGAGGAGTAGTTAGCTAGTAGTAAGGTACTTATCCTCTACCCTAGCTACTCTTATAGCTCTCTATCTAAAAGGTCTAGGACTACCTAGTAATTATCTAGATACTTATAGCTAAATTCTATTATAAGGGTTATTCCTTCTTTTATAGGGTTATAATAAAACGTGTTATTATTTAGGCTTATTTTTATTACTTTAAATTTACCTTCTGAATTATTATATTTTCTACTTATTATTATATTTTTAGTAGCTTTATAGGGGTAATAAAGATATTCTCCCTCTAGGAGTAAAAGAGGTTATTATTATAATATAGGGGGTTGCTAGTAGTTATCTAGTAGTTACCTAATACCTCTCTATATATAGTAGGATTAAATAAAGACAAATAATATAATAATCTAGGGATTATCTTCCTTTTAGCTATATAAAAAGCTAACTTTAGTATTAAGTTAAAAAGTATAAATATTATTTGAAATTTCTGTTACCGGCTACGCCACTGCTGACGTCTGGGCGGTGCTGCAGACCCTAAGAATTCTGCCCTTAATAACTACTCTCGCTTAATATTCGCCCTATATCTGCTTTTCTATTGCATAAGGAACTTCCTAGAAAACTTCCCTTCCTTAGCTTAGATTACTATAATTAAGGCATCCCTAAGTTAAATAAACCTTAGGCTAGCCCCTTATATATCTAAGCTCTCTCTCTATGCCTGCTTCGCTAGTTATATAGTATAATAGATAGCAGGTAGAAAATAGAACCTGCTGCGCTAGTAGCAGCTAGTCTAGAAGTACTACTAATAGATAAGGAAGTATTTAAAGCAATCTATATAGCGATTAATAAGCTTAATAACTAACTTAATAGCTTAATAACTATATAATAGCCTAATAATAAGCTAACTATAGAGCTCTAGCGAGATATAGCAGGTAGCTATACCCTAGTAGTACTAACGCTAACCTCTTAGCTAGAGATCACCTAGGAAGTAAGTAGCGCTTAGCAATTAAAACCCCTTCCTAACCCCCCTAAGTTCAGAAGAAACTATAATAAGTATACTATATAGGCATAATAGATATATAATAAGATCAGGATAGACTAGGCCTTCTACCTAAGTAATTAGGAGGCCTAGTATCTTATTAACTCCTACTTAGAACCTAAAGTATAGCTAGTAGTTATAGCTTTCTATAGCGTAGGGGGTAATAATAGCTTATTTAAGCTAGATACCTTCTTAGTATACCTAGACTATACTTATAGTAACTCTAATATTAAAAGCAAGGCTTATAGAAGACTCTTAGAGCTTAAAATAAAGTATAATAAAGCTTTTGCCTTATTCCTACCCTGCTTTAAATATATTATTATAGAGATAGGTAGCATAGTATAGCTAGATAGTATCTAGATTAACTACTTATATAGGGTATTATTTTATAAGCTCCTTAACTATCTAGTTAACTACCTAACCCCCTATAAGTATGCTAAATATATTAGCTTTATATAAGATATTATATAGAAGCTAGAGGGATAATATCATATTCCTAACGTTCTATACTAGCTTATAACTTTTAGATTAAGAGTATTACTCGCTAGAGTAGATATAGATAGGGATACTAGGATAATAGGGTTAGTATATACCTCGCGCGAGGGTATAAGCAAAAGTCCTAGTAAAGAAATATATTATTATTTTAAATTTAACTAGATTAGCTATTTATAAAGGGACTATTAGAAAGCTAAGAAGTTAAAGGATAGTCCTAGAGTAGTAAAAGCTATTAAGGAAATAATATATTTAGACTTAGGAGAGGTTAAAGGTAAAGAGGACCCTTCTAACTTAGGAAATAAATAACCCTAGTATAAAATTAGGTATTAGGGATAATAGAGGAAGAGTAGGCTAGTTAGAAATAGCTCTAGTTAGAATATAATATAAATAAGCCTTCTATAATATTAGTAGTTAGAGTTAATAAAGGTACTCCTACTAATGCTTTAATAGACTATAGATATAATATCTATATAATAATAAATTATTAGTATGCCTGCTACCTCTATTTACTATATATCAACTACTAAGCGTAGTAATTATAAAGCTTTACTAATAACTTAGCTTAAGCTATAGCAAAAGGCATAGCTATATTATACCTTAAGATTAAAAGCTATATATAGTAACTCTTTGCTTATATAATAAAAGGACTAGATACTAACTTCTTCTTAGGGAAGCTATAAATAGAATAAAACTATCTTATTTATAATATAGTAGAGAAGCGGGTATATTATAGGAAGGCAGGGGTTATTATTACCCTTTAAGGATAAGAAGAACCCTAGAGAGTAAGGGAGATCTAGGAAGCTTACTAACTTAATACTACCTTATTTATAGCGATCTCCTAGAGGGTTAGCAGGAGTTAGCTATCTAGGTTAGAAGTAGGAATATAGGTAGTAAGCCTAAGGGATATTAAAAAAGCGCTTAAAGTAAAGAAACTAGAAAACTATTTAGAGAAACTACTATAATATATTTATAATAAATTTATAGAACTTTTTAAGCTAGCTAAGCTATATCCCCTACCTCTAAGTTATCCTAGTATAGATTATAAAACCTACCTTAAGTATAATACCTCTAGCTAAGAGGCGCCCTTACCCTAGGGACCCCTCTATAGCATATTAAGAGAAGAGTTATTAATATTAAAAAAGATACTTATAGACCTACTTAATAAGGGCTTTATTTAGGTAAGTAAGTCTCCTGCTAGCATGCTTATACTTTTTATTAGGAAGCCTAGCAGGGGATTATAGTTTTATTATAACTACTAAGCGTTAAATATAATTATAAAGCGAGACTACTACCCCCTACCCCTAATCTAAGAGACCCTCTAGAGGGTTAGTTTAGCAAAGTAGTATATTAAACTAGATATAGTAGTAGCTTTCTATAAGATGTATATAGCAGAAGGGTACTAGGAAAAGACTACTTTTTATATATAATATAGGCTCTTTAAGTAGCTAGTCTATCTATTTAGATTAAGCAGAGCCCCTGCGACGTTCTAATAATATATTAATAGCATATTCTAGGAGTTCCTTGATAACTTTATAATAATATATATTAATAATATATTAGTCTATAGCAGCAGCTCCCGAGCAGACTATAAGTAGAAGGTATATAAGGTTCTCTAGGCCCTCTAAGAGGCTAGTCTTAACCTTAACCTAGTAAAGTATAAGTTCTCTATAAAAATAGTAAAGTATATAGGATTTATCCTAAAGGTAGGCGAGGGTATTGCTTATAATATATAGAAAGTATAGGTAATTATTAAATAAGAAGCGCCTACTTTAGTAAAAGGATTATAAAGTTTCCTTAGGTTTGCTAATTATTACTAAATATTTATATTAGAGTACTTAGGGGTTATAGAGCCCCTTACCCTCCTAATAAAGAAAGGAGCGCTATTTATCTAGGGTAAGGAATAAGAAGATATATTCTAGGCGCTTAAACGCTACTTCTAAACTATACTAGTATTATACTATTTTAACCTATAAGCTCTAACTACTATTAAGATAGACTACTTAGGGTGTGCTTTAGGGGGGTTGCTAACTTAAGAAGATATATAAGGATAGCGCTATCCTATTGCTTTCTACTCGCAGAGGCTAACCCCTACCTAATATAACTACTTAATATATAATAAGGAGCTATTAGTAGTAATTACTTATTTAAGCATATAGGATACTAAGCTAAGAAGCTACCCTAAGTTTAAGGTTATTACTAATTATAAGAGCCTTGAATACTTTATATAAAAGCAATATTTAATAGAATACTAAAATCGCTAGGCGGAGTAGTTATTAAGGTATAATTTCTACTTAGAATATTAACCTAGTTACCTAGTAGCTATACCTAATACGCTCTTATGCTATAAATAGGATACCCTAAAAGGAGAAGAAAATAAATAAGAGAAAGGGAGGGTAATATAGATAATCCCTAACTCTACCCTAGGTAAGGTAAGGAGGGTAGTAATAGTTAAGGCCCTTATTATAATAGTATTTAAGGATCTAGCCCTTTAATCGGTATAGAACGAAGCATAACCAGAAGATAACTAGTACTAAGGGGCTTATTCTATAGTAAATAGGGGTAACTAAAGCTTCTCTCCCTAGCTAGGCCTAAAACTATAGATTACTAAGTATAATATTAATACCCTTAGCTAATTAATATTTAGAGACTAGATCTAGGTGCTAGGATTAATAGATAAAAACTACCCTTAGAACGTGGTTTAAACGTAGTTAATTTAGAAGTGCTACGACTTAGTAATAATAAGCTACCCTAGTTAGAATAATACCCTAGCTATCCTAGCCTAGTAATACTTCTAGCTAGGGGTTAGCTTCTGCGAGTAGAAAGCGATAGGATAGCGCTATCCTTACGCATCTTCTTAAGTTAGCACTCCCCCTAAAGCAAACCCCGAGCAGTCCGTCTTAATAGTTATTAGAGCTTATAGGTTAAAATAGCATAATACTAGTATAGTTTAGAAGTAGCATTTAAGCGCCTAGAATATATCTTCTTATTCCTTACCCTAGATAAATAGCGCTCCTTTCTTTATTAGGAGGGTAAGGGGCTTTATAACCCCTGAGTACTCTAATATAAATATTTAGTAGTAGTTAGCAAACCCTAGGAAACTTTATAATCCTTTTACTAAAGTAGGTACTTCCTATTTAATAATTACTTATACTTTCTCTATATTATAAGTAATACCCTCGCCTACCTTTAGAATAAAACCTATATACTTTACTATTTTTATAGAGAACTCGTACTTTACTAGGTCGAGGTTAAGACTAGCCTCTTAGAAAGCCTGGAGAACCTTATATACCTTCTGCTTATAGTCTGCTCGGGAGCTACTACTATAAACTAATATATTATTAATATATATTATTATAAAGTTGTTAAGGAACTCCTGGAGCGTGCTATTAATATATCGTTAGAATGTTATAGGGGCTCTGCTTAATCCGAATAGATAGACTAGCTATTCGAAGAGCCTATATTACGTGCAAAAGGCAGTCTTTTCCTAGTACCCTTCTGCTATATAAATCTTATAAAAGGCTGCTATTATATCTAGTTTAATATACTACTTTGCTAAACTAACCCTCTAGAGGGTCTCTTAGATTAGGGGTAGGGGGTAGCAGTCTCGCTTTATAATTATATTTAGTACTTAATAGTTATAATAGAACTATAATCCTCCGCCGGGCTTCCTAATAAAAGGTATAGGTATACTAGCTAGAGACTTACTTGCCTAAATAAAGCCCTTATTAAGCAGGTCTATAAGCGTCTTTTTTAATACTAATAACTCTTCTCTTAATATGCTATAGAGGGGTCCCTAGGGTAAGGGCGCCTCTTAGCTAGAGGTATTATACTCGAGGTAGATTTTATAATCTATACTAGGATAACTTAGGGGTAGGGGG
>JAOQIF010001375.1:0-19267 GCA_026260285.1 Colletotrichum sansevieriae
ATAGTATGCATTATTTTCGCGATATTATAGCTTTTCGCATCGAGGTCGTTATATATAGGCGTAGAGCAGCCTAGACGTTATCGCTATAGTCGTTTACTCAACCGGTCGTCGTATATAGGCGCAAAGCAGCCTAGATATTATTAAATAGTTATTATAGTAGCCCGTAATGGTCGCTTTAATCCCTCTGCTAGTAGCGGTGATATTAATAGCAGAGACGTCTCTTCTAACGTAGGTAGTAATAAACCTTGCTAATCTATAGTAATTCGAGTAGTTATAATAGTTAAGTTAACTACTAATTAGTATTGGAATAACTATCCTGCGCAGGTAATCGTACTAGAAAGATAGGGTTCTTCTGTAATACTATAGTTATTTATGATATCTATCTATCGTAGGTTTAGTGGTTATGATGGCTATATAGGCAGTCCTTGTATATAGGGTCCTGGCCCTCCTATTGGTTGAATCGGCGCAATGGGTAGGTCTGATCGGCCCGACGTGGCGCCGGTTGGGTCGGCGACGAACCGCCGACTGGGCTTCCAACACTTAATAACTCCCTATTTGCTATAATTAGGTAATTACTAAATAAGGTTATACTTGGATTTAAGCTATAAAGTATCCTCGATATAGTTATATAAACGAGCGCCCCGACTAAGAGCCTTACTATCCTTAGGGAGATATATTAGAAGGAGGTATTAATACTTATTAATATATGGAATACCTCGTATAAGGAGAGATATGATAACTACTACTCTAATATAACTTTTAATAAAGGGGATAAAGTCTAGATATAACTTAGCAAAGGATTCTACTTACTAGGATAATATAATAGTAAATAGACCTCTAGATAAATAGGACCCTTCTAAATTAAATATATTATTAGTCCTCTCGCCTATGAGGTAGATATTCCTAAGTATTAGCAGGTTTACTTAATCCTCTCTATAGCCTAGCTATATAAGCTAGCCTAGGGAGAAGACCTATTTAACTACGAGACTTAGCTACTAAAGCCTATTGAGGTTAATAGTAATAAGGAGTAGGAACTTAACTATATTATTAAATAAAGAGTCTTATAGAGGAGTTATAAACCTATTATTAAATACCTTATATAGTAGAAAGGCTTTATAGCAAAAGATAATACCTAGGAATAAAGAGACTCCCTATTATCTAATATAAATAATCTTATTAATAAGTATAATACTAAATTCCCCCTTAACTAGGATACTAAAAGAGCTATAAGAAGGCGTGCACCTCGTATATAACTAAATAGTTTTCCTATCCTTTTAATAGGACGAATATATCTATCCTAAATTAATATTAGGATCGCAAATTTTCCCTTTATTATTACTAGTTTTACTATTAACTACTATTTTTGCTATTAACTACTCTTCCCTTGATCTCTCTATTTTATATTAAAATAAATAAGAAGGAGCAGAGGGTGCTGACTTTTACGCGCCTTCCTTACTAACCCCTATTATAAACTTTTTTTTCTTTCTATACCTTCCTTTCTATTTACTATATTTACCTACTTTTTATTTAGGTATACCTATACCTTTTATTTATTTACTTCTCTCCTATATATTAATTATTACCTAATAGACCTCCTATAATAAGTAATAATATTATCCCAATCTACTAAATATAGCCTTCTAAATACTAGCCTAACTAATATAACTGTAATAATAGCTTCTAAAGGCAAAGAAGTTACTAATAACTATCAGGTCCTATCCTCTCAGCTATCTAATAATAATAGCAGCTAAGATAAGGGTACTAACCCCTAGAACGACGAGGTATTTAACCCTATCTCCTTGTGCTAAGGTAGTAATAACTAAGTTAGTAATTATAGTATTAACCTTAGCACTCTAGTTAAGACTTATAAGTCTACTACTAATAAGAAGAAGTCCCGTAAGGATTATAAGAAGGGTAAGCAGGCAGCTAAGAAGAACTTCTTCGCTATAGATACTAGGATCTAATATAACGAGGTTATTAATAATAATACTAATAATACTTAGAATAACGATACCTAGGCTACCGAGCTAGTCCGTATTATTACTAGCACTACTACTAATATCGAGGAGCCTGCCCTAGCTAAAACCATAGCTACTACTCCTCGTAAGACTCCTAAGAAGGGCTACTCTAGCCCTATAGCCTAGTACTAGCAGATCGATAAAGCAAAGGCTTATATTAATAACGCTTTTCTATACTACCCCGATATAGTTCTTATCGAGGAGATTGAGAAAATCCTTAATAGTATTAAGCCTTTTAAGAATATATCTTCTAAACTCTACGTTAGATATATCTAGGATACTATTAAATAAGCGTATAATATATATATTAATAATAATACCTATAGCAAGCTTCTCCCTAGTCGCGCCTAGGTCCTTGCTATATACTTTTATAATACTTATAGTTATGCTAATAGAATTATTACTAGTAAACTTATTATAATAAACCGTATTAACCTCCTTTCTATCGCCCTACTTATTAATATTAGTAATATTACTACTATAGACCTATTAGCCCGCAAGGATGCTAAAACGCAAAGGACCTTGCTAATAAGGCTGAGGGTAATATTAATACTATTATTAATAGCATCCGATAGGAAATCCTTCCTCGCCTCAATACTATAGAGGCTAATATAGCTAATATAGATACTATTAATATTAACGCTATTAGCGAGCGTCTCGCTAAGCTTAAGAATAATAGTATATCTAAGTAGGTAGTTACTAATAAGATTCGCATAGCTATTAATATAATTAAGATCAGGAGATCGCAAGCCTTTATACTAAGATCGCGAACCTCTATACTATAATCGAGGGTCTCTAGCGCACTAGTAATAAGTAACCCGCGCCTAGTAACGCTAGTAATAATAATATTATTAAGCACTAGTAGATATCTAAGTTTAATATACTCCTCTATAAGCATAACGCCTAATTACTAATACTATAGTAATTTCTAGTAATAGGGATATAAAGAAGGAGAAAAGGGAATATTAAGTATATATATCCTAGATTAATAGAAATAGTAATCGGGATAATTGCTTTTTAAAAAGGGGGTATATATTATATGCCTTTTAGTAATATAGTTAGCTACTATATAGTATTCTATATAATTATAGTTAGGCTTAATGCCTATCCTTTAAGTAGGAGACTTCTAGCAGATAGCTTAGAAGGCTCGGCTATTATAGAAGATATCACTATATACCTATAATTACCTATTGCACTATTTATTATTATTCATGCTTATATTGCTCTTTTCCTCGTTTTACTTGCAGTCTTAGCGACCCCTACTATAGCCCCAGGCTAGTAGGAGGACTGTGATAAATATAGATTAACTTAACTATTAATTAGGTCTTCTCTCTTACCTTAGAGTTTTACTTCTTTTAAGTTTTATATTCCTTATATTAAAACTCTTATAATATAAAGAAGCTATTAAGCTTTTTTTAATCTTCGCTTAAGAGGTCTAGGATTAATATAGCCCTTTTATATACTAATAGAGATATACTTAGAGTTCCTATTTATTCTAATCCTTATATAATAGAGGTTTATTCTAATCCCTATATTACTAAGGATAAAGCAATTAATATTACTAGATCTATCTTTTTATAGAAGACTAAAAGGGGAGGTATATTAATTATTAGTTCCTATATATAATCCTTTTATAGCTTTTATTTAAATAGCTTAGGAAGGATATAATCCTATATATTATATAAAACTAGGATAGATTTAATTTATTTATTATAAGGACTGATCCTCTTAATTATTTAAAATAACTATTAATAGTTTAAGTAGAGTTGATATTATAGTAATATTAACTTTAATTAAGTTAATAGAGATAAGTTAGAAGTAGTAATAAATAATAATAGAAATACTAGTATTAATATAAATAATTATCTATACCTAGAATAGGTCTGCGAATAAGCTACTAATTAATAATAGCTTTAATTAGTAATCATTTTATATAAACTATTAATTATTAGATTTAGTAGGCCTATTTATAGTATATAATATATTAATATTATTATTAGGTCCTTCCCTATACTTTTAAGTAAGGGGATTCTACGTCTTATACATATATAGCATAACTAAGGAGCTTCCTATATCTTCATCATAGCTACGGAACTTCCCGTATTATTCAACAGGTTGTCGCGTTCCAAGCCATATTTAACAGCACGGGACTTTTGTATGCAGGGGTTAATGCGCCTTGTCTGCTCTTTCATTGGTGCTTTTTCTGGGCATCTTCGCCAGAATGTAAGTATCTATATAGTCGCGTCCGCGATTCACAAAGCCAGCCTTCTCCTTTCTCACCAACATTCCAACAAAACGCCTATGTGGACCTGTGATTTTCAGAATTGCGGTCAGCCAGCTGTCCGCAATCTTGGCGATTGTGTACTCTGCAACCGCCATCTATGCTCCAAACATCTTCAAAGCCCATTCCATCAATGCCCTAAGTGGGAGGTACGTTCAGAAATTCAGCCGGCGTAATTTCTTACTAAGTCACGTACTAGGACGCAAATGCGTACGATCCTGCATACCGAGAGGCAGAAAGACGCGAACTCACTACGCTGATTACGAAGATCAACACTCCTGCCCTTGTAGCCGAGCCAGCCAGTTGCGCCAAGGGGTTTCCTGCCACATTCCTCCGCTGCATTACAACAGGACCACACGAAGTTCTGTGATGGGTGGTATGAATTATCACATTAAAATCAGTTTTGACGACGGAATCAAATGGATTGCCCGCATCCGCAGGTTTAACGCTACATCTCTGTCACAAAAGGGTGCGGTGCAGAGTGAGAGAGTCAGTATAGATAGGTATATCCAAGTTTGAACATTCTTCTCTAGCCCCTCTAACCTACTACGTGAGGGTATATGAGGGCTAGAGGACTTATCTAGGGGGCTACCTAGTACCCCCCCTTTATAGACTTCCCTAGGATAGCCTAATAAGCCCTTTTCCATATAATATTATCCTAGCTTATAATATAATCCCCCCTCTCTAAACTAGTCTATCCTTAGACTAAGCTATTTAGTAGTTATCTAGAAGGTATCTAATACCTATTTATAAGCCTTCCTAGTTTCTAGTTCTTATAAGCTTAGAGTTTAATATCCCTTATTTTAGCTATATAACTCTTCTTTAGATAGCTAGGTAGCTTAGAGGAGTAGTTAGCTAGTAATAGGGTACCTATCCTCTACCCTAGCTACTCTTATAGCTCTCTATCTAAAAGGTCTAGGACTACCTAGTAATTATCTAGATAGCTATAGCTAAGTTCCCTTATAAGAGTTATTCCTTTCTTTATAAGGTTATACTAAAATATATTATTATTTAAGCTCGTTTTTATTACTTTAAATTTACCCTCTAAATTATTATATTTTCTACTTATTATTATATTTTTAATACCTTTATAAGGCTAATAAGGATATTCTCCCTCTAGAGGTAAAGGAGGTTATTATTATAATATAAGGGGTTACTAGTAGTTACCTAGTAGTTATCTAATACCCCCCTATATATAATAGTATTAAATAAAGTTAGATAATATAATAATCTAAGGATTATCTTCCTTTTAGCTATATAAAAAGCTAACTTTAGTATTAAGTTAAATAAATATAAATATTATTTATAATTTTCGCCCTATTAAAATCTCTTCTTCTTATTTCTTTAGATTTATAATACTAATACTACTAATAACTTATTATTAGCCTCCTGCTCCCCTATTAATAGCTTTATCTTAATTACTATATAATAAATCTATTATTATATCTTCTACTACTACTAAGGCTACCCCTTTTCCTACTAGTATACTAGATACCTCTTATATCCTTATAATAAGTAAGCTCTAGGTATGCTCCTATTATTACTACCTCTTAGTATAGGTAAAGTAGGAGCTACCTAAGGATAATATCGCTAAGGTTAAGCCCTTTATAAGCTTAATTATATACTTTAAGAGTAATAATAAGCACCTAATTCTTAGCTAGTACTTATTTAGTACTTTACCAGCTTTAGCTTCTAAATTTATTACTAATTTATACATTTTTAGATATCTCTACTAGATATAAGTATTATATTAAAATAGGTAATAGAAAAGCCTATATTAATATAAGTTTTATTCATTATTTTCTAGTTCTTAGCTATTAACTCTCTATAGCCTACCTATTATATAATAAGTACTACTAATAAGCTTAAGCGCCTAATAGATAAGGGTAGTTCTAAGCTTAATATTCAGGCTTAATACACTAAAAATAAGGTAGGTTATCTAATACCTCTCTAGTATTTTACTATTAGTTTCTAATTTTATTTAGGAGGAGATCCTTATTACCTAGCTTATAGTTAAAAAAGCCCTCTAAGCTAAGAAGAATAGTACTAATATTATACTTAAAAAATATAACGCTAAGGAGGTAGAGATTTTTATAAAAATAGAGGACTACTAGGTAGTTACTTTAGAAGAGGCTACTACCTACTAGTAATACCTCTCTAAAGAAGTAGAGAAATAGACTAAGTTACTATATAAGTAATATAAGGAGCTCTACTACTATTATATAGAGATAGAGTAGTTTATAAAGAGGTAGATAGAGGTATAAGAGTTATAAGCTATATATACCTAGGAGTTACTTAATTCCTATAATAAAGTTATAAGTTTATATAATCTCTACTAATACCTAACTAGTACTTATCTAGTTAGTATTTCTAATATATTTTAGACCTATGAGGCTATTATTACTAAGTCTAATAGTAAATATAATAGCTCTAGGGAAATAAGTGCTAATACCTAGTAGATTTAAAATTTTTAGGAGCGCTCCTAGTAAGCTACTAATAATCTCTAGGTAGTGTTTAGTTACCTTTAGTTATTTTTCTAGTCTCTTTCTACCTTATTAGGGGCCTTTAGGCTAGTAAATTAAGATACCTAGCTAGTATACCCTATTTCTACCTAACTACTAGTTACCTATTGAATCACTTTTTAAGTTACATAGGGATTATAATATTTTTACTTATAATTAGGCTTTATAGTTATTTTATAAATCTATAGATATATTATATTATAGCTCCTATAAATTATTTAGTTTGCTATAGCCCTTCTATTTAATAAGGTACTAATAGTCTTATCTACGGCTCCTATAGGTAATATTATAGTCTATTATATAGATATTATTGCTATTATTAATTAGGATATCTTATAATAAGATAGCTAAGCTAAAAAAGGGCTCTAATTATATAAGCATGAGAACATTATAAATTCAGTACTTTTTATTAATCTATAGCTTATATACTTATCCCCTATTAATTACCTATTAATTACCTATTAGATCTTAAATAGGCCTAGATATTTATTAGAAAGTTTATAAGAAGGCTACCTCTACTTAATATTTTTAGTTCAAAGTAATATAAGGTCTCCTATAGTAAAAATAATAGGGGTCCTCCTCTAATTATAGAACTTGCTATATATTTTATTCTACTTATAAAGCAAGTTAGTAATAACTAACCTCTAGGTAAGTAGACCATAAACTCTCTTATATATTACTAGGACTAAGACCTTTAGCTAGGGTTTAATATTATTAGGTCTATAGGGAGAATATCCTATTATTAGCTTAGTAGGTAATATCTTAGTAGCCTTATAAGAGGAATTATTATAAATAAACTAAGCTAGGTTAAGCTATATTACCAAATTATCCTAGTTAATATTATAAAAAGTCTATAAAAAGTACTTAATACTCTGATTTTAGTATTCCATTTAGCTATTAATTCAGGGGTAAAAAGTAGTACTAATCTTCTTCTTAATAATTAGCAAGTAGTATACTTTAGACTAGAAATTACTAGTAAATAGCAATCCTTAATTAGATATAATAGCTTCTAGGAGACTAAATATAAGGAAGATATATTTAGTAAGTAGTATAGCTAACCTACTAGCTATAAGTAACTCCCTAGTAAGGATATATAGGGAGTATTTTATAAATCAGTTAATAATAATAAGAATACTATTATAAAGTTTATTTACTAGTATAACTAATAGTAGTAGTTTAGTAATAAAGTTAATTAATATATATTAAAAGGGCTAGGTAGGTATTAATAGGGTTATAAGTTTACTATATAGGAGGTAGTATCTTAGTTTTATATATTAATATATTATATATATCTTAATATATTCCTTTATGTTGCTCTTCTATATATTCTAGAAAAACGACTTTCTAATCCTCTTTAATATCTTAGTAATACCTCAGTAACCTCTAGATAGTTTATTATAAAATACTCTAAGGATTTTATTCTAAAGTAGGTAGTTATTAGAGATATATAGACCTTCTTAGTATCTTAGGGTATGAGAGTTATCTAGTAACTACCTTATCCCTTATTATTCCTACTCCTTATTAATATAAAAGGGATCTTTCTATTAGTCTTCCTTAACTTATTCCTAAAGCAAGGGTATAAGTTATTCTAAGGAGATATTTAATAGTTAAGTACCCTATTACTATCTAGTACCTACCCTCTAAATAATAGCCTTATTAAAGCGTTATAGAAAGTCTTATAGGAGCAAGTCTTTGGCTTTATTAATCTCTATATCCCTAGGGGTATAATTAGGTCTTTATAAGAGGCTATTAGCTAGGTTATAGTAACTAGGCTAGTATTTAATTTCAAAGTTAAATATTAATAGGTCCTATAATAGCTAAGCTTAATAGCTACTAAGTATCTTCTTATTAGCAAGGTACTAGTAACCTAGGTAGTTAGTAATAAATTAGATATAATACTAGGAGTAAAGTAAGTAGTACTACTACCTTATTACTACCTCTCTAATAGCTAGTAGATCTACTTCTAGCGTGCTATACTATAGTCATATGCCCTTAAGCTTCTAAGATATAAATACTGCTAGTCTCTATATATCCCCCTCTAACTAGCTTAATATTACCTCTATTATAAAGTTTAATATATTAGTTTTAATCTGAATTAGGAGTATAGGGTTAAACTAGTATAAAATAGGTACCTCTATAAATAAAGCCTAGAGCTAATAGAAGGTAATTAGTACCTCGCTAGTTATTACTAGTTATCCCTTAGCTATATTAGCAAGTTAATTCGTAAGTAAGCTATAGATTTTAGAGTAATTCTTAATAAATCTCCTATAAAACCCTATAAATCCTAGAAACTACTAAATATCTTATATTATAATAGGTACTAGCTACTTAGTAATTACCTAGACCCTCTCTTATTCTATAGTAATACTATCTGCTAAGATTATAAACCTAAGAAAGTCGATCTATTTCTTATGGAATTCATACTTATTAGTGTTCATATAGAGGCTATTAGCTTCTAACTAGGTAAGTACCTATCTTACTACCTTTATATAGGAGTCTATATTATTAGTAAATATTAAGATATTATCTAAATATATAATATAAATAATATTAACTAGGCCTATAAGTGACTTATTAATAAAAGTCTAGAAGATAGTAGGTATATTAATAAGCCTAAATAGCATAGTATAGTATTTATAATAGCTATACTATATATAAAATACTATTTTCTACTTATCTCCCTCTTAGATCCTTACCTAGTAATAGGTATCCTTAAGGTTAAGTTTAGTAAAGTACTTTACTTAAGAGAGCTAATTAAGGATTTTATTAATTAGGGGGAGAGGGGTATAGTTCTTAATAGTTACCTAGTTAAATCCCTAGTAATTTATATATACCTTTAACTTACCTCCCTTCTTTAGGATAAATAGGATTAGCACCCCTACTAGACTTATTAATAAGTAAATCTATCCCTTTTATAGGGCCTTATAGATATAATCCCTTAACTCCTCTAACTCCTTCTTAGCTAGTAGGTATATAGGTCTAAATAGGGGCTTAGTCCTAGGCTCTAGGTTAATAGGGTAGCTCCTAGTAGTCCTAAACTCTAATATAGTTCCTACTAGGTTAATATTAAATACCTTCTTAAAGTCCTAGTATTCTAATAGGATATTTATTTTAGTTTCTCTAGTATCCTCAGGCTCTTAGGTATCCTCTAAGTAATTAGTAGTTAATATCTAGTTAACTATCTCCCTAATATCCTTAAGCTCCTAAGTATCCTCTAGGTAGTTTATAGTTAATATCTAGTTAACTTATAATACTCCTATAAATATTACTCTTATTTTATTTTTAATATACCTAAGCTCCTTTATAGTTATAATACGGTAAATACTCTTCTTATATAGGGGAAAGGTCTAGCCTAACTCCCTCTAATTAAGGTTAAGGCACTCTACTATATACTAAGGGATCCCTAGGATAGTATTATAGCTATTACTATTACTAATCCTAAAGTTATATAAAGCTATCCGCTAGATGCCTATACTATTAGTTATTTAGGTTACTAACTTCTATATGCTATAGTTAGGTCCCTTAGATACCTATATTCCTCTAATAGGTTCTTACTTATTAGCCTCTAGTTAGGTATTAACTATAACCCTCTAATCTATAATATTCTTATTAGCTCTATAATTAATAAATATAATACTAGTCTTCTAGCTACTTATAACTTAGACCTATATTGTTACTTTAATATAATATAGCTAGTTACTATCCTATTAAACTACCTATATTACTACCTAGTCCTCCTCTAGTTATTCACTAGGGCAGGGTTTGCCTTTATAGCAGGGGTAGCTATACTTCTTATAATATAGGCACCTTAGTATAATATAGCCTTTTCTTTTATAACTATAATAGATAATTTCCTTCCTAGTATCCTATAGTAAGTCCTTAGTATCCTCCTAGTAGTTACTAGTATTGCTATAGTCCCCCCTTATAGCCTTATTTTATACCTCTAGATTAATAGTTTAGCCCTTTAGTTATTATTCCTTATTATTAATCCCCTAGTCCCTTACTAGCACCTTATATATTATTATATTAACTATAAGTTTAGTATTCCTAGCCCTTATATTAAGGTTAAGCTGCGATTTTAGTAATCTATTTGCTATAATATAGTATTAGAGCTTAGGGTCTAGCTTAGCTACTATATTAGCTACCTAGATCTCCTCTAGTTATTAATAGGGGCTCTCTACCTTAATCCCTTTATAATAATTAATAAAGCTCTAGTATAATTATCCTAGTTACTAGTAAGCTTATTTAAGCTAGGATTATATACTAAGGGTCCTAGACCTTATATTAGCTATACTATTAATTAACTAGTCATTTATTATTACCTAAGTAATATCCTTTGCCTTATTATTATAATTAATAGAAAGATATAAGATTTGTTACTTTACTACTAATCCCTCTAGATACCTAGCAGTAAATAATACTATCTTAAGGTCTAATATAATCTTATTTATTTTGAATCATATACTAAGATTAAATATAAATTAATTAAAGTTAGTCTAGGTACCCCCTTTATACTTAAGCATTAGGAGGTACTTCCCCTAAAGCTTTAATTAGTACTTCTTTACCTCAGGGTTACTATTAATAACTACCTAGTAGGTAATAGGGTTACCTACTAAGGTTAATAGTTAGCTAGCCCTTAAGGTCTTAGGATATTCTTATTTATATTTTAGGTAATCCTTTTTTTCTTCCTTTTTAACAAGCTAATCTAATTTAGCCTCTATTAATTAAGTACCTAGTTTTTTATTAATACCCTTATTACTATTCTACTTAATAGGTATCCTATCCTAAGTTTAGCTATTTAATAGCTCCTATTTAATAGGGGATCCTAAAGGTAATATTATTTACTTCCCTAGTAGGCTTATAAGTAGGTATTATATTATTATATATTATACTACTCTAATAGTTTATACCCCTATTAGTATAGGTATAAGAGAAGAATATATTATAAAAAGGTATAGTATAGAGTAAGAGAGTTAATATAGATAGGTATATCTAAGGTTAAATATTCTTCTCTAGCCCCTCTAACCTACTATATAAGGGTATATAAGGCCTAGAGGACTTATCTAGGGGGCTACCTAGTGCCCCCCTTTATAGATTTCCCTAGGATAGCCTAATAAGCCCTTTTCCCTATAATATTATCCTAGCTTATAATAATCTCCCCTAGCAAAGCTCCGGAATTATATTATCTTGAGCGAGGTTATAACCCTCAAATTCCTTAAGAAGACGGGTATGCTTACTCCTTAGGTATATGATTATTTATTAGAGCATATGGATAACCTAGTAGGTATTAGGTATATTTTAATAGAGAAGTTACTAGGAAAGCCTCTAAGATAGTTTATTATAACTTTAGAGTAATAGAAAAATATTATAAGCTAACTTATATATATATTTATTAAAATTCATAAGTACCTATTCAAGCTTCTCAGTTCCCTCGATCGGCCTAGCGACTCTTATATTAATATACTCGCTCGAGAATTACTTATAGACTTTATATAATTAGATATATAAACTACTAGGCTATTCTTATCTTTAGAAGCATATTATAAATCTTTACTTTAACTTATCTTAGACTTAATTATTTATAATAAGATATACTCCTAGTAGGTAGTAGATACCTATCTAATCTACTATTTTCTTATTAATTTAATCTCCTCTATACTACTATCCTTAGCGCTAGATAACTAGAGCTTCTATCTAAAGTATGCGGATAATAAGGGAGATTATACCCTAGTAGATAAAGAATTTAAGATTACTAGAATTATTAATTAGGAATAGGCTTATACTACCCCGCTAGCTCTTATATTTAACTCTCTAGTTAGAGTTTTACTAGTTATAGATTTTTATAATAGTATTAATAATCTAGGTAATAATAGAAATCACCTTTGCACGCCTACTTAAGGAAAAGGGCTACTAGATCTAAGCTGGTTTATTTAGCATGGTTAATTATAATATAGGTTTGTATTTTATTATAATTACAATCTCTCTAACTAGAGCGGGTTCTAAGGCCTATTTCGGGGGCTTTAGGATGCTATTAGAATAGACGAGGGCTTAGCTTAGGATAAGTAGAAAACTATTATATTAAGCCGATATAGGGAAGATGCTAGGCTATAGATATTATTATCTAAAGATAGGGTTATCCTCAGTTCGTATAATTAAGTCTACTCAATCTAATATACTTTAAGGGCAAGACTAAAATACTAGTCTTCCTAATTCATATAAATATTATCTTTTTAATACTTTTCTAATCAAATAGTTAGATAAGGTAACTATATTTAATAGTCTATTAGATCTTTTACTATTATAAAAGAAATTAACTAAAAAGTAGCTATAGCGGCGTATATATATATAACTCCCTAGCATCGAAATATTAGCGCAGCAGATCCTACTATTATTACCCTATGCTATAAAAATATGCTAGTATCCTTAGCATATAGCTTACTACTCACTAGTTCTAGGATTAGGGTGATACTAACCGGGGCTAGCTTGCTAATCCTGGATTTAGGGCTCTAGGATTAAGGAGGTAATAGTTATTAATACTAGGATCAAGGAGATATTAACTATAACTAGCTTACTAATCCTAGAATTTAGGATATAAATTATATTCCTACTTTAGGATTTAGCGCAGGGATTAGGTATATAGGGTTATAGTTTCCTAGGATAAAGGAGAGGCCTATAGGAGGGTAGGGGTAGCCCTTATCCTATGTACTAGAAGGCATAGTTCCTAGGATCTAGCTACTATATAAGTGCTAGTGCCTTTTAGTTATTATTTCGTTAGCTTAATAAAGGTAGTAAATCTAAGGTAAGTAGCTAGATAAGGTGATTATACCTAAACGTTAGAGTGAGGTGCTAATATATAACGAAAGGTTCTACTTATCTGCTATAAAATCCGATAAATAATAATAGGGTTTGCGACTTTAATTTCAAGATAATCTTTAACTCTTCGGTTTAGTAGTATTAAGGTGTAAAATTAACATAATTAAAGCCTAAAGGGCGTAGTAATTACTTTAGTTTTAAGCCTAGATTTGCTTATTATATACCTAGTCCTTTTCCTCTAAAAGTTTCTTTATTTATATCTTTGAATTCCTATATATTGCATCTAGTTATATATACTAGGCTTTCCGGATTTCTTCTCGCTATAAATAGTATTATTTACTAAGGCGAGGTTTCTTAAGAATAAGATCTATCTTGAGGTGCTCTAGGAGGCTTTTATAGTAGTTATAGCTACTATAATCTATTTCCCTAAGCTAGCTCCCAATAGTAGTAGCTATAGTAAGGATAATAGCTATAGCCTTTATATTCTAGGTAAGCTAATATTCTCAGGGGTTCGAAGGGTTATTAAGAAGCAGACTAGCTAATACTATAGCTCTACTAGGGGTTTAGGACCGAGCCTAGATAGTCTCTTTAATAAGTCTAGCTATAGCTAGAACTATTCGTTATATTATAGCTTAAGGTACTAATTAACTATAAGTATCGTTAATAAAATAGGTATTAACCTATCCTATGCGTCTAAATTATATACCCGCATTTTTATCTATTGCTCAGAAGATAAAGACGTATCCCTTATAGATGCTCTAACCTAGCTTACGAATCGAAGTGTGTTCACAAAAACCCCTCAACCTTTCAGCACTATGATACTCCTCACGGCAATAATTGGAGTTGACGTATAGCTGGCTTAAGCCTTGTGAGGGTTGTGGGCACTGGCCCACCGCACTCCAAATACTGTCGTCGCTGATGTTGCGAAACGCCTCAGACTGCCGGCAGAGCATATCCTGTCCGTACTTTGTACACCTCCAGCGTGATATGCGAGACTGATCAAGGCCGTCAAACGCCGCTTCCAAGTCGTGAAGGCCGCAACGTTTACGACAGAGATTTTCACTGCTCCAGCCGGGAGTGTGTCTTCGTGGCGAATTAGTAATTCCCGGCTTTCTTTCCCAAAACGTAGCCCGTGAGTGTAGACGCTGTCGAAATATTTGAGAACTTAACAAGTCAGGCAAGGAAGGGTGGCAGAACTCCTACTCGCCGGTCATGCCGTCCTGCGGCTGCGAACTATACGAATAGTACCTCAGCGCTAAGACGTGGATAGCCTATAAGCTTTATAAAAGATAGCATCCTACTAAACGTTTAATAACTACGCCTTTTAGTAAATAATAATATTATATAAAGATATTATTAACCTAAATAATATATTTCCTAGAAAAGATAGGGTTTTAGTAATTAGTTAATAGGTTAATATTAAAGTAATATAATATTTATAAAAAGCTATCTAAGATATACTAGAGTTATCCTATCTTAGTTAAGGTAATAGTAAAATATATTATAGGTATACTTTAATAGAGTTTAAGCATTCCTAATAGTATAAACTTCATTATAATATAGCCTTATTCTTTTTTAAAATAGAAAAAATAAAAAAGATTACTCTATTTATTATAATCTAATAACCTATCCTTATAAGTCTCTCCCCTAATTAACCCTTATAATATTATAGTAGAAGTGTATATTTACTACTAGGACTAATACTATAGATAGAAGAAATTACTACCTAACTATTCTAAAGCTAAGCATATAGCATTCTTATGCAGGGATATAGCGCTGATATTTATTTACTTAGGTTTGTAATATCATATAATATACTCGCTGGTCATGCCGTCCTGCAGCTGCGAACTATATAAATAATACCTCAGCGCTAAGATATAGATAGCTTATAAGCTTTATAAAAGATAGCATCCTACTAAATATTTAATAACTATGCGTTCTAGTATTTAATAATATTATATTAAGATATTATTAACCTAAATAATATATTTCCTAGAAAAGATAGGGTTTTAGTAATTAGTTAAGAGGTTAATATTAAAGTAATAATATTTATAAAAAGCTATCTAAGATATACTAGAGTCATCTTAGCTTAATTAGGGTAATAATAAAATATATTATAGGTATGCTTTAATAGAGTTTAAGCATTCCTAATAGTATAAGCTTTATTATAATATAGCTCTATTCCTTTTTAAAATAGTAAAATAAAAAAGATTACCCCTATCTATTATAATCTAGTAACCTATCCTTATAAATCTCTCCCCTAATTAACCCTTATAATATTATAATAGAAGTATATATTTGCTACTAGGACTAGTACTATAGATAGAAGAAATTGCCACCCAACTATTCCGAAGCCAAGCACGCGGCATTCTCGTGCGGGGATATGGCGCTGACGTTCATTTGTTTAGGTTCGCAATGTCATGTAATATACTCGGGGGACACGAGTTCAACTGACGGGATGCGGATTGGATATTTACCAAGGGAGTGGTTGCAGTTTAACCATAAATGCAACCCGGACGGCATTCATTCGCGGGAATGTTCCCTGTTAACAGGCCCTTTCCCCTCATCCGAACTGCTCATCTGCCCAACTTTCCCATCTCCCAAGAGATTTCAATGTAACCCAAGGATTTTTACCATCCTTCTTTTCGCTGCTAGTGCATGAATCAAACGCAATCAACAGGGTCCGGCCAATCCAATACCCATTTCCGCAACGGAGGGTGCTGCTGCCGCACGACATGGGACGTAGTCTGTAGCGGGGATAACTTTGCAAACAGACTAAGGGTTTTTCAGTCATTGGGCAGCAGGATAGGTACCAAGCCATTGGATGCTACTAGCGAGATGTCGGTCATGAGCCAGTCTGAACGTGTCGCCTTACGATAGAGTGCGCCAAGGTCGACAGCACAAGAATTCGACGCGCCTTTCCCTGCCCGCGAAAACAGACCGTTCCTCGCCTTGCATCATGAGATCATGAGACAGCCTGCAATTCCCGTCGTTCCCGGCTGGTCGATCCAATGCCTTCTCGGCAGCTTGGCCGGACGCTCAGCGGGGTTCGAGCAAATTGGACAAGACAGATCGTCCTTGCAGCCGGCGGGGAAAAAGGCTATCCTTGTGAAGGTCTTTCAAGTCAGTCAGAACGATAAGTGTATATATGAGTATGCGTCCCCGGCCGCAATCCCAAAACATTATGGCCACCTTAAGATCCGCACCCGTCCCTTCGCAGCAGCACACACCATGCACTTCCGAAATCTCGCAGCACTAGCCGCGGCGACATCCTTCGCCAACGCGCAGGAATCCGGCCCCCGGCGTTCTCCAGAGTGGGAAGCGGCCTACGCCAAAGCCGAAGCCGCGCTCCCGCGCCTTTCGCAAAGCGAGAAAATCGGCATAGTCTCCGGCAGCGGCTGGCAAAACGGGCCTTGCGTTGGCAACACCAGCCCGGCATCCTCCATCAACTACCCGCAGCTCTGCCTGCAGGACGGACCGTTGGGCGTGCGTTACGCCAGCAGCGTCACCGCCTTCACGCCGGCGATACAGGCGGCCGCGACGTGGGATTTGGAACTCATCCGGCAGCGGGCCGCTTATAAGGCCGCCGAGGCCAAGGCTCTGGGCGTCCACGTCATGCTCGGCCCGGCATGCGGTGCCCTGGGCAAGATCCCGGCGGCGGGAAGAAACTGGGAGGGCTTCGGACCGGATCCATACCTCATGGGCCTTGCGACACAGGTCACCATTGAGGGAATGCAGTCTGCGGGCGTGCAGGCGACGGCGAAGCACTACATTGTGAACGAGCAAGAGGTCAATCGCGAGACGATCAGCAGCAACGTCGGCGACAGGGCCATGCACGAGTTGTACCTCTGGCCGTTCGCCGAGGCGGTCAAGGCCAACGTCGCGTCTGTCATGTGCTCGTACAATAAAGTCAACGGGACGTGGGCATGTGAGAATGATGCTGTCATGAATCAGTTACTCAAGCAGGAGCTTGGGTTCCCGGGATACATTATGACGGATTGGGCTGCGTCTACGGGTACGGCGAGCGGTGCCAACAGCGGGTTGGACATGTTGATGCCCGGCAGCGACTTCAACGGCGGCAACGTCCTATGGGGACCTCAACTCCAGGCCGCGATCGACAACGGACAGGTCCCCCAATCGAGAGTGGACGACGCGACGCGCCGTATTCTGGCGGCGTGGTACCTCCTCGGACAAGATCAGGGATATCCTGCCGTCAACTTTGAGTTGAACGTTCAGGCGAACCACAAGGAAAACGTGCGCGCCGTCGCAAGAGACGGCATTGTGCTGCTCAAGAACGACGGGGCCATCCTGCCGCTGAAGACACCGCAGAAGATCGCCGTCATCGGTTCATCGTCGGTCAACAACCCCGACGGTATCAACGCCTGCGTCGACCGCGGGTGCAACGTCGGGACTCTGGGGATGGGATGGGGCTCCGGCACGGTTGACTATCCGTATGTCGTGGCGCCGCTTGACGCGATCAGCGCGAGGGCGGAGCAGGACGGCACGCAGGTGACGGCGAGCAGCACCGATGCCACCCAGGGTGCCTCGGCAGCCAGCGGTGCGGACGTCGCTTTTGTTTTCGTCACCTCGGACTCGGGCGAAGGATACATCACGGTCGAAGGCAACCCAGGCGACAGGAACAACCTCGACCCGTGGCACAACGGCAACGAGCTTGTTCGTGCTGTGGCGGCCGCGAACCAGAACGTCGTGGTCGTGGTGCACAGCACTGGTCCAATCATCCTCGAGAGCATCCTCGCGCAACCTGGTGTCAAGGCCGTCGTATGGGCTGGCCTGCCGTCGCAGGAAAACGGCAACGCTCTCGTGGACGTTGTCTGGGGCGCCACCAACCCCAACGGGAAATTGCCCTACACCATTGGGAAGAGCGCGGAGGACTACGGCACTGCAGTTTCGCGAGGAAGCGAAGACAACTTTGCTGAAGGTTTGTACATCGACTACCGCCACTTTGACCAGGCCGGCATCGAGCCGCGGTATGAGTTCGGTTTCGGACTATGTGAGTCCCCCCGGCATCCTCACTTGAGAATGTATGGCTGATGTAGATAGCGTACACCAACTACACCTACTCTGACATCAGCGTCACCTCGACAGCCACGTCCGGACCTGCCATGGGTGAGGTGGTTCCCGGGGGCCGCGAGGACCTCTTTGAAGAAGTAGCCACCGTGACCGCGACCGTAACCAACAGCGGAATCGTCGACGGCGCCGAGATCGCACAGCTGTACATCTCGCTCCCGTCCAGCGCGCCGGCGGCACCTCCGAAACAGCTCCGTGGTTTTGATAAGTTGAAGCTCGCGGCGGGTGAGTCCGGAATGGCGACGTTCATTCTCCGCCGCAAGGACCTTAGCTACTGGGACGTCGTGAGCCAGAACTGGATCGTGCCGGCTGGCACGTTTGGCGTCAGGGTTGCGGCGTCGAGCAGGGACGTTCGGTTGGAGGACAGTCTTGTTGTGTCGTGAATGAGGCCCTTGGGGGGGGGGGGGGGCGCGCATGTAAAAAATAGATTGCGATGTTGCAAATCTCCGTATCGACATGAATAGAATGATGCATGATGAGCACTTCCTTCACTGGAGCTTACCGTGTCGGGCCGTTTGCCAGCTTGACAGCTTGGCGGGAGAGGT
>JAOQIF010001376.1:0-19207 GCA_026260285.1 Colletotrichum sansevieriae
AAATAGAGCAATAGAGAAGATATTATACGCTCTGCTATACTTCTCTAGAAGTTATACTCTATAAGTATTAGAGCTTATAACTTCTATAACTAGTATAAGAATAAATCTTAGAGCAAGCTTTTGCTAACCCTTAGCAAAATAGAAGTTCTTTATTAAGAGTCTTATAATATCTCTAATATTATATAATTACACTATTCTTCTAATATTTGAATTCTTAGCTTATACCTTTATTATATATCGCTAGTTCTTAGCTATTCTTTAGCGAACCTC
This sequence comes from Colletotrichum sansevieriae, assembly GCA_026260285.1. NCBI lineage: Eukaryota > Fungi > Ascomycota > Sordariomycetes > Glomerellales > Glomerellaceae > Colletotrichum > Colletotrichum sansevieriae. The sequence goes on from JAOQIF010001376.1 coordinate 271, forward strand.
TATTAGCATCTTAAGCCTTTTATTAACCCCTTAGGTCCTAATCTTCATATTTAGCAAGTAGTAGTTAACTATTCGAGGGTAGTATCCCATAAGGGCCTCAAATAGGGATATACTAATAGTAGTATATTTGCTATTATTATATGAAAATTCAGCTTTAACTAATTATATTACCTATTAGTTACGCAAGCCTTCGCTAAACTTTATAAGATATATAGTTAAGGTTTAGTATGTTCTTTTAGTCTAGCTATCTATCTATAGATACTATATAATAGAGATACGCCCTTCTATATCTCAGGCCTTAGTCTGGTCTCGCTAGAACTAGCTAGTAATTAGTTTATCTTAGTTATTAATAATAGCCTCGGGCGTGCTATATTAGCACTTAATCTCTTAATATAGGATCCTCGCTAAACCCGTAGCGTCTAGTCGCTTAGTTATTACTAAGAACCGTGCTACTTTAGTTATTTAGCATATAATTACTAGAATTATATTATAAGTAACTCTATTATCTTAGCGACTTTCTAGCAAGCCGGTTAAGAAGTCTAAAGAAATCTATTAGAATAGGTATGCTAGTAGTTCTAGTATTTGTAGTAGCCCGTATAGCTTATGCTATAGTATATACGCCCCTTTATAGCGCGGGTACTTAGCGATATATTGCTATATATCCTCTATTAAATATAGCTAATAAAACTTTTATAAGATTAGCTTAGCTATCTTATTTACTCCTATATACCCTAATCTAGGTATATTATAGTAGTTCTTCTAGATTTTATAGCAGAAGGATCCCTCTTCTAGGATAATAAGTCTTCTTCTGAACTAAAGGATATTATTCTTATTAACTTAGTATCCTTAATATTCCCTAGTATCCTAGCGAACTTTAGCTATAATATCTCTATAGAAGGGGTCTTTAGCTTATAGTCCTCTAACTATCTATTTGAGATCTATGCCTAGTTATAGCATATAAGCCGTTTTATCTTAAATAAGCTCCCTTATTATAGTATATAGGATTTACTATTCTAGTATAGTAACCTTAGCTCCCCCTAAGTCCTCTAGCCTATCGCTATTCTCTCGTGGAGTAGTTAGCGTAGCACTTGCGTATAATTTTATATAGGTAATAGCGCTAATATGCATACTTATACGTAGTAGCTTATTAGTACCTATCGTGGGGTAGTACTAACTTGGGGGTAAGGATCCCTTAACCTTAGAGCTAGCTCTCTAGTAAGGTTCTTATATACTTCGCTAGATAGCTCGGGTATAAGTTCTTATAATAGCTATAGTTCCTGCGAGCTTAGTAATATGCTAGTAAATATTTACTAAAAGCTAGCTAATAAGCCTAAGTTTCTTTCTAAGGGTAGGAAGTATATTATCCAACTTAGTATCTTCTACTATATAGTTAGGGTATTATAATAATCTATCTACTAGATTAATAACCCCCGACTTATACTAGATTTCAAAATCAAATACTAATAAGTAGTAAACCTATCGCGCGAGTCTGCTATAAATATCCCGCGTAGGCGTAGTAAGCACTCCTTTTAGCGCTATATAATCTATAAGTATTATAAATTTCTTAGGGAGTCCTTATAGGTACTACGCCTAGTAATCTAAACTTTCTATAATAGCAAGGAGTTCCTATTGCTCTATAGCCTAGTGCTTCTCTATATCTAAGAGCTTCCTTAACTAGAAGGCTATAGGGTGCTAAAATATGCTATAGTTCTATAAGAGCATGCTAGATACTACCTAAGTAGATATATTAGTCTTAACCCTAGTTTCTAATACTAAATTATAATATCTTAGTATTAGGGCGTTAGCAAATACTCTCCGAAGTATCTTAAATATAGTCTATATCTCCACTATCTAGGCAAAGGCTCCCGATATCGTGCTATTCTAGCTTCCCTTTAGCGCGCTATTTATAGGGGCTATAATATAAGAATATCTTATAATAAACTTATAATAAAAGTTATAGAAACTAAGTAATACTTAGATATCTCTAAAAGACTTTAGTACTAGCTATTTAGTAACTACTCAGACTCTATCTAGGTCTATCCTAATACTATCTTAGGTAATATAGAACCCTAGAAAGTTTACCTCTATCTAGTAGAACTTATACTTCTTTAGTTTTATAAATAGCTCGGCAGCCCTTAGGTAGCATAGGATAGTATAGAGGTCCTTAGTATACTATTCCCTTATATCTAAGGAGATTAGAATATTATCTAGGTATATAATATAGTAAGTATCTAAAAGGTTAGTAAGTATTTAGTAAATATACGCCTAAAAAGTTGCTAGGGTATTCATAAGCCTAAATAGCAATATAGTATACTCGAAGTGCTTATATTATATTCTAAATACTATTTTCTACCTATCTGCTTTATTAATTGCAATTTAATAGTATACCTCGCTTAAGTTAATCTTAGAAATGAACTTTGCTCTAGCGAGTCTATCTAAAAGCTTGCTAATTAATAGTAGAGGATAACGGTTCTTTATTATAATTTTATTTAGTCCTCTGTAGTTTATATATAGTTATAGGCTTCTATCCTTCTTAGGTATAAATAGCACTAGTGCTCCTATAGAGCGAATTAAGCGGTATATATAGCCTGCTGCCTCTATATCCTAGATATACTTAGCGAGCGTTTATAACTACTCCGTTAATATAGGGTATATAGGTTTATATAGGGGTTCCTTGCTAGGTTTTAATTCAATATAATATACCGCTCCTTTTAGCCTCGGAACTTTCTTTGCATTCTCCTTATTAAAAATATTAATAAAGTCTTAAAGTTCCCTAGGAATCTTCTTTTCCTACTTATTATCTAATGAATCTTTGCCTAAGGATTCTATATCCTTCTTATTAGGGCTTATAGCGCTTATTAGATATATAATATAAGCTTATTAGCTATTCTCTATAATCTCTTATATAATCGCCTCTAGCCTAGCGAGCGAGAGGGTTTTATATAACTAAGTATATATATAGGTATCTATATAGATACCTTCCTATCTTATTAAGTTATTAGATAGAAGGATATCTCCTGCTCCTTTAGGGCGAGGGCTTATAATAAAAGCCTAGCGAATATTCTATAGGTAACCCCGACTATCTATAAGGAAGAATATAAGCTAGTAGACCTTGCCTATAGGTATAGGCCTTCCCTAGAAATCCACTAATTCAGAGGCTATAATATTAATAGCCTCCTTTAGTTAGAGCTTCTCAATAAGATTTTCTTATATAATATCTACTACTATATAGGTATCTATATTAACCTCTAGTTCGACTTCACTAGACGCTTAGAGCGCTAACGCCTATCCTTTAATAGTCTATTTTTTTTAGAACTAAGGTGATTTCTAGTATAATACCCCTCGCGGTTATATCTATACCTACTTATTTCCCGAGTCTTTAGTATTAGTTATACTAGGTATTATAATCGCGCTTATCCCGCCCTATCTTAGGTTTAGGTTCTAGTTGCTACCTATTAGCTATGCACGGGTTTTAGTATAGTTAGGGGAGATATAGCTATACTTCTTATAGTTATAGTATTAGGGTCCCTAGGAGTCAGTAGACATACTACTAGCGCTAGGCGTTGCGCAAGTATATGCTAAGTAGTTATTCTAGAACGGGGTCTCTAGGTAGCGATCCCTTAAATCTATCGACCTAGGGGGTTATAAGCTGCTTTTATAAGGGCGGTCTAGAGAGCCTAAGTATAGTTACTTATATAACTTAGAATAGCTAGCAGATATTCTCTTGCATCTCCCTTCTATAATCTCCTATAATCTCTATATATATAGGGTAATAGTATGCGTATTAGTATAGTTAATATCCTGCTTAAAGAGTTCATCCTTTAGGGTCTTAATAAGGCCCTAAAAGAAGGCGTACGCCTTTTTATTACCTATGCTTAGCTCGCTAAATGCTTAGTTAATAGACTGTTATCGAGCCTAATATATAATTAGTTTCTTATTATCCTTCTAATAGTACTATCTTAAAGTATTATAATAGTTCTACTCTTAGAGCTCGGGTATAATATACTACCCTCTTATAAAAGCTCTAAAGTCTTCCTATTTATAATCGACCTAGTTCCCCGACTCGTTTATAAGTATTTGCTAATAATTCCGCTATTCTATTTATAGGGTATGCTCTATTATACTCAAAGCTACTAGATATACTAGCTATTAGAGCAGCTAGGGCGGTATTTATAAGCCTTTTTAACTATAACGAGCTAATCTTCCCTTATTATACTAGTAGATTCGCTAGTAAGGCGCGCTATATTATAATTCAGGGGCTTTTTATAAACCTTAGGCGATCGATTAGCAGGAGCTCGGTTGCTTAATATAGTAGTAATTAGCTCTTATTAGTTAGCTACTATAGTTATATTTTATTATATTAGCACTTAGGTAGTTGCTTTATCTAGCCCTCTAGCTTAGGCTAGCCTATTAGCTATAGCTATAGATATCTAGCCTATTAGCCTATCCAGTCTATAGGGAGGGGTCTTATATTCCCTATTTTCCTATATATACTTATTATCTATATAGCGAGCGTTTAGCATAAGTAGCCTGTTCTCTTTAGGGCCCCTAGCCTCGCTTAAAGCAGAGCTTCTTACCTCCCCCTATTAGCTTATATTATCCTCTAATTACTTACTAGGGTTAGCTTCCTTATATAGGTTCGTATAGGCTATTTCGCTCTATTCTTAGCAAATATTAGGCATAGGTTCTTTAGCCTAATTAGTAGACGTTACTTAGGTATATAGTATTATTATTATTACTAACCTTCCTAAAGCAGGGTAGAAGCAAAAGAATTATAAAGGTATCGAGAGGCTAAGAGCTATAATTAGATCAAACTAATAGTAGAAGCATCTAAAAGGTAGGATTAGTATTATTATATTACTTTTGCTTGCTTCTTCTAAGATCTTTTATTTCTAGCCTTTAGCAAGTATTCGCTAGGTCTTTGCTATAAGGGTTCTATAGCCTAGACCTATAGGCCTCTCTATCCCTTCGGCCTATACTAGCCGAGGCGTCTCTAGCTTCTTCGGTCTGGGTATCTAGTCCCTTATAGAAATAAATACTACTAATAAGATAAGTAGGAATCTAGAGATAGGAAAAGTTAGCATATACCTTCCCTAAGTAATTGCTAAACTTACCTTATAGCACTTAATATTATAAACCTAGTATAACTTATATATATAATCACTATTATATCAATAGGCGTAGACGACCTGGGTATTCTTAGGGAGCTATAGCGCGCAGCTAATACAAGGTTTGCTACTACCTGCCTAGTTATGCTAACAGTTACTATTACTAAGCTCAGCCCCGGGACTTCCCCTCTATTACTATAAGACCCTTTTATAGCGATCCTAATACCCCTAAAAGCCCTAATAATAATAATCTATAAGCCTCTATTACCCCTAAGGCTACTAAGCTAACCCTAACCCCCCCCTCTACTCTAGTATAGAGGATAACCCTAGAAGAACCCTATTACTAACCTATCTAATATATTTAAACTAAAGGTTAACTACCTAATAATATTTATCTTAATAAAGGAAAAAGCTAATTAGAAACTCTCCCTAGCTCTATATAAATCTAGTAAGCTTATTACTAATAATCCCTTTTGGAAGTCTTATAAAAACGAGATTAATACCCTCCTTAATTATAAAGTATTTAAATTTAAGATCTATAACTTAATTAAGTAATATAGCTCCTTTTTTTAATCTTATATAGTTAATGAGATTAAAAATAAGACTACTACCCCTATTAAGAAATCCTATCTAGTTATCTATAGTATTAATAATACTAATAAGTAGGGTATTTTAACCTAGTTACTTATTATAAGGAACAGTAGCGGGTGCAGGATGCAGAGCCACGCTATCGGCAAAACGTCAGCGAGTTAGGGGCGAATAAATATACCTTAGAGAAAACTCTATAAGCAGAAAACCTAGAAGGTTAAGCAATAGTCTAATATAATAATAGATATCTATATTTTAGTATTCTAGCCCTTCCTAGTTTAAGCCTTTAGCTATACTCTTTATACTTTTATTGCTTCTACCTCGATTTAAGAAAATAATACTAGTTAGAATATCTAAAGCGAACTAGTAATAGTATATTAACGATTTAGTAACGGAGTTTAATTATAATAAACTCCAGGCTCGGTATATAGAATATAACTAATAGGGTCTTAGCTAATAAGATACTAATTATTTGCTAAGCCCTGAGATATAGGGAATATAGCGCGGATATTATACTAGGGGAATAGATAACCCTAGCGATAATATAGCAGGAGAAATAACCCCGAGGGGTCGGGCTAGGTCCCGGGTAGCGCTAGACTAGGCAGACTACCCCTCGAGGGGTAAATAGATAGCGAGTAGTAGCTAATAGGGTACCCCGCCTAGGATGCTCCGAGAAGCTAATATCTCTAGTATCCTTACTTAAGCTATATAGTTACTATAGAAATAATAGGAGAGCCTTATAGAGCAGATATATCTATAATAATAGCAGCACGAGGAATAAACCGCCGCCCTACTATAAGAACTCGCTAATCGCTCGGCGCTAAGATACTTATAGAGAGAATATAAAAAGCCCCCTGCGTATAACTACTATATTATAACCGAGGACTTTACTATAGACTAGGTTAGCAACTAGATCTAAGCGATCGAGGATAGAAACTAACTATATACTAGCAGTATGCTAGAGCAGTAGGTCTAATAGGTACTTACGAAGGTAAGCCCGTCCCTATAGACCTAGTAGCAATACTATAGGGCTAGGCTAGAAGGAGACCTAGTATAGGCTGACTTTATAGCATTTACTTACTAACGCTATATTAACCCCGAGCTTTAAGAGCGAAGGTACTACGAGAAGCTAGATATAATAAAGCAGAAGGAGATATAGTTACTAATATAGTTCTTCGCTAAATAGTTAGCGATATATTAGAACTTAGGTATAGTTAGTATAGAAGATAGCAAGGCTAAGGCTTATATACTATACTTCTAATTAGCCCTATTCCTATATAGGGAACTCAAATATTAGAAAGTTAAGATATAGAGGCTAAGAGATATAGCTATAGAAGCTAAATGCTTATAGGAGATATATTACTAATAGGGCAGCGAACCTTCGTAAAGCGAAAGCAAGAAATAGCATATAGGGGAAGAGTATAACCTAAGGCGGCCCCTAGTAGCGAGGTTAGGTTAAAAGACGGGCTAGCAGGGTTCTAGCTAGAAGATAGCGCGGGGTTTATAGAGCCTAATACCTTACTAATAGGTTAGTAGCGTAATATAGGGATCTAACTAGAACGGGTCTATATCTAGCCTTAGTATATAACCTATAATATCTAATTATATAATATGCTTTAGCTATAAGCAAAAGGGATATAAGAAGGTAGACTACCTGGATAAATATACGAGAGGAAGTATAAATAAAACGCTAGAAGGATACTAAGTACTTGCTAAGAAGGCGAGGATTAATATAATCTAATCCTTAAGAGTTAAGGAACTCGATTTATTAGAAAACGAGTAAGCTAGGGGATTATACTAATAACCCCTCTGCCTAAATTAGAACTAGATACTCTCCTAAAGGGAGCTATTATAAAGGGATAAGCGATCGTTCTCCGGAATATCGCTAAATAAGAAGTAGTAGTAGATATAGATTCCTATTCCTAGGTTGATATTATTAGTAGTTAACTAGCTAAGCCCCTATAACTACGACTTATAGTAGCTATTGCTCCTATATTAGAAGGGTTTAATAGGTTATCTATAATAAGCTAGAATATATATTAATTAATATTCTTCTTTATTAACTTAGGAGGAGAAGCGAGGAAGATATAGCGACTTTTTGTTAAAGCCTCCCGACCTGAGGAAGCAAGAAACCTCCTCCTGTTATAATACTCTATAGGAAGAGAGGGTATTATAATTAGTACCCGGATAAATACTTAGGAATATGAACGCTTTAGTATTGCTAAGCTATTAGTATTTATATAAGAGATTATTAAGAATAGCTAGAAAGCCTATATTATATATATATCAGGGAATATCGCCCCTTATAAGCTATTAATAGGGGCTCTAGAAGAAGAAGATACCCTAGAGGGTAATATTAAGTTACTACTAGAGCTATCTAGTAAATAGGTAGCATTTAATAAATAGTTAGCAAAGCAGTACCTGGTCCTAGAAGGCGCGGAATATACTATTAACTTGATCGAAGGGAAGAAACCTCTATATAGGCCTATCTACCTATTAAACGAGCATTAGTTAGAAGAACTTCGCTAATATATTGCTAATAACTAGGCGATAAGGCGGATCTAACCTTTAACTAGCGAGGCAGGCGCCCCTATCCTTTTTATGCCTAAGAAAGATAGGTCCCTATGCCTTTATATAGATTATTAAGGCCTTAATAAGGTAATAATAAAGAACCGATATCTACTCCGTCTTATTAGCAAACTATTAGATAGGCTTTAGGGAGTGAAATAGATCTTGAAAATCGTTATTTGAGATACGTACTACTATATTTATATTAAGCTAGAGGATTGCTAGAAAATAGCATTGAGGATATATTATAAGTACTTCGAATATACTATTATGCTATTTAGACTTACGAACGCCCTAGCTATATTCTAGGTATATATTTACTAAGCGCTAGCTAAGCTGCTAGATACCTATTGTATTACTTATATAGATAATATTATAGTCTACTCTAAGATAAGAGAGCAATATATAAAAGACCTTCTCTAAGTACTCCATAAGCGTTGCTAATAGGAGATCTATACTAAGCTTAATAAGTATAGGTTTTACTAATAGCGGGTAGAGTTCCTAGGGTATATTATTATACCTAAAGGTATATTAATAGATTAAACTCGCATCCGAGCTATTACTAAATAGAAGCTGCTAAAAATATACCGAGATATCTAGGTCTTCCTTGGATTCTATAACTTCTACTATAGGTTTATTGCGGGATATTTAGGTATTATAGCCCTAATAATATCCCTATTAAAGGGTAGCGAGAACAGCAAGAAAGGAGGGGAGTTTCACTAGCTAGAAGAAGCTTAATAAGCCTTCGAGCAGCTTTAAGCTGCCTTCTGCTTAGCAACTATTCTCTAATACTAGGACCTAACCCGCGAGATAAGGGTTGAGATAGATGGTTCTATAAAGGCTATATTTAATATCCTATTCTAGCATATTAATAGTTAGTAGCAACTAGTCGCCTACTATTTGCAAAAGCTAAGTAATATAGAGCAACGTTAGGGAGCAGGCTAATACGAACTTCTCGCTATAGTTAAGAGTTTAGACTATTAGGCTTACTACCTTTAGGATATATTAAAACAGTTTATAGTTCTAACGGATTACTAGGCGCTAAAGGGAGTTATTAGCGCGCTTATATAGGACCTTCGGGGAAGGCTTGCTAGGTAGGTATATAAACTCTTAGCGTTTAACTTCAACCTAGAGCATAGGTCGGGGGTTATAAACCTAGTAGATAGTCTATCTAAGAGGCTAGACTATATAGAGGGGGAGGTGAAGTATAATAATATACTCCTAACCCTAGCGAAGAAGCTAAGGCTCGTTAGCGAACTACTAGTAGACCTTCGGATAAGTATTACTATACTATAAGGTAGTATAGAGACCTTAAAAGTATTTATTAATGCTATAAGGGCTAGTATAAGGTGCCCCTTCTAGATAGATAGCTCCGGGGGCGGAGATGCCTTAGTCTCTAGTTAGTATTACGCTCTATAGTGCGCTAATATTACTATAACTATAGCAGCTATAATAACCTAATACTAAAGAGCAAGGGGTAATATAGAGAATGCTTAGCGAGAGGTTATTAACTAAGAGGACTCGCTTAGAGCTAGGGTTACTATAGCATAGTAGTATATCCTATGCTAGGTTATAAGGGAGCTTATAACGGGCGAAATAGCGGATAGTTAGCAACCCTCCGAAGTAATAGAGAATCTTATCCGCAGACTGCAGGCTAATAACTTATACTACTAGATATAATTAGAGAGGGTATATAGACTAGCTAGTAATCGTAGGGGCTATATAATTAATAGCTAGGGAACCCTATTCTATAAGGGATAGCTAGAGATACTATAAGAAGGGTCTCTAAGGCTAGAGATCCTTTGCTAATACTATAATAACTATAGGGCGGGTTATATAGGGGTAAATAAGACTACCGAGTTGATCTCGAGGAACTTCTATTAGCTAAACTTAGCTCTAGATATATGTGATTCCGTTATAGGGTGCTATATATACTAGGGGAACCACGTTCCGAGGCATAAGCCTTATAGGTAACTACTACCCTTACCTGCACACCCGTTCTAGGAAATAAGTATAGACTTTATTACTAGATTACTAGCGAGCTCTTAGCATATAGGCAGAGAATATAACGTAGTTCTTATTATTATATGCTAATTATTATATGCTAAATAACTAAGTTCGCTATGTTTACCCTGATAATAAAGCAGCTAATAGCTGCTAAGTTAGCGCGGATTATCTATAAACGGGTTAAATGCCGTTTTAATACTCTAGAGGATAAGCTCCTAACTAGCTAATTTTAGGAAGAGTTCACGAGAGAGAGGGCTATTAAGCGCTACCTCTCTACTATATATTATCCCTAGACCGATAGGTAGTTAGAAAGGATATACTAGACGTTTAAAAAGTATCTGCAAGTATATACTAGCAACTCGCTATAAGAATAGGCAGTCTAGCTGCCCGAGGCGGAGTTTGCATATAATAATAGTCGCTATAGCACTACTAGCTACTCGCTAATAGAGGCCCTATATAGTTACTACCTACGTTATATAGAATATATAGCTCCTATGAATAGGGTTATAGTATAGGGCGTAAGGGAGCGAATCGAATATATTTCGAGACTCTGCAAGAGGCCTAGGAATAGTAGCAGAAGGCTACTAAGGTATAAGCTAAGTATTATAATATGAGGCATAAGGACTAGACCTACTATTAGAGATAGGTCGTCGGGCTATTAATAAAGAACTTCCGGTTTAAGAATAAGAAACTAGCACCTAGGTTTATATAGGCAGCTATTATAGAACTAGTTAGCATATAAGCGTATAGGGTCTATCTGCTACTATAGTACTAATAGATATATAATATATTCTATATTACCTTATTAGAATTATAGGATAACCGCTAAGTAGGTAGCGAAGGTTCGCCTATATACCTAGAGCTCGAGGATAAGCTAGAGGAATAGGAGGTAGAAGAGATTATTATATAGCAAGGTATTAGTAATAATACGTAGTATCTAGTTAAATAGGTAGGATAGCTTATAGAATATAATATATAGGAACCCATAGAGAACTTAGCGAACGCGCAAGAGGCTATTCATAAGTTCGATAGATAATATAGGAGGTCTTATAAGAAGTGGGATAACTAGTTATAAGGTTATAGCAACTAGTTACTAATTATAAATCACGAGACTATAGAATCGAAGCTAAATTAAGAAGTAGAATATTAATTATATTAAGTAGCGAAGTATTGCTAATATTATAGCGAACGAAGGGTATTATCCTATAAGAAAAAGGAGAGAGCTAACTACGTAAATAGTTATTCACTTCTAACTATAGCTACGAGCGCGAGCACCCTAACTACTATAACCACGAATAGCACTATAGCGACTAGTCGCTAAGCTAGTATTACTAACGTTACTAGTATCCCTATTATTATTACCCCTAGACTAACTACCTACCGACTTACTACTAGACTTACTACCCGGGTTACTACCCGACTCTCTACTAGAGCTACTACCTACCTCGCTACCCGACTCGTTACTAGAGCTATTATTAGAGATAGTAATAATAGCCTTAGTTTTCTTAGCCCTTCTAGCCTTTTTTGCTAAATCGTTACTATCCTCTTAGCTATACTTAGTAGGAGTATAGAGGTATAAGGCGTAGGAGATAGGATAAGCGCTAGTAATAGTAATAAAGCAGGAGGGAACGTTATTAGAAGCATATTTAAAGAGGTTATCTTAAAGTAACTAGCTAAATTCGGGAAAAGAGTTAATATTATACTTATAAGAGCGCTTAGGGACTACCTTTATTAAAAGGTTATTAACTAGATAATTAATCTTATTATAGAGGTATATAGCAGGACTATTATTATAAATATATAGCAGCTAGGCGGCGTTTAGGCGCTAAAGCATATTAATACTATTATAAAAGGTACTAAACTAGAACTAGTAGTTAGTAGGATATAATTAGCGAGGGAGCAGCAAGCAATAGCCTATATAAACTAAGATATCGAGGGCGAGGTGCTTATAGATAGAAGCGAGCTCCTAGAGTTAGAGCTGCTCTATATTATAGCTACTACTACTAGTAATAGGATCGCAGATAAGCTTAGTAATATATTTCTATACTACTAAATAGTTAGCAAGGGAAGTAAGAATGCGATAATAATAAAGAGGGGTTAAGATACCTTCCCGCTCCTAAATTTAGATCTAGTAGAATATATTCTAGGTTATCTAGGCTATGCCCCAAAGCTCCTAGGGAACCTATTAGGTATTAGTATATAGCGACCTAACGGCGAACTAGCGGAGACTTATAATAGCATATTTCTTCTTATCGAAGTCGTAATAGATATACTTCTATATATATTCGCTATATATATAGCAAAGGTTAACAACGTCTTAATATATCTTATAGAGATAGCTAAGATAGGGATAGCTACTATTAGCATTACTAGTGAGGTTACTAGAGAGGATTTCAGGATCATATAGGTATTTAGCGAGAATTGCACTTACACGTGCAATATAAGATATATCGGAGAATAATTAGCAAAATAATAATAAAGGAGATAAACTAGAAAAGGAAGAATAGGGAAAATTAATAATTATAGCAAAGCTTATAGAATAGATAACAAAGAGAAAAATAACGAAGGCTATTAAGTTAAAAAAGAGATACTAAAGGGGTAAAAATCTAGCTAGGTTAGAGACCTCGAAAAGTAGATATCCTTTTATAATTAGCGTTGCTAGGTAATAAGGCTAAATAATTACTAGCTATATACCGCTAAATAGTTATATAACTATTAGCAACTAATTAAAAAATAATAGCAATGCTTAAAATCTAAAAATATATAAACTACTAGAAAATAAAATACGTTATTCGCTATAGCAGCCTAAATCTAGCGTAGGAAGGAGCGATAGCAAATAATATAATAAAGGCGCTAAACTATCGCCCTATAGTTAGCAACGTAGAGCTATATTACCCTACTAGCACGCCTTAGGGACTAAAGCTTTAGAAGAGGGGGCAATTATAAGGAATAGTAGCGGGTATAGGATATAGAGCTACGCTATTAGCAAAACGTCAGCGAGTTAGGGGCGAATAAATATACCTTAGAGAAAACTCTATAAGCGGAAAACTTAGAAGGTTAAGCAATAGTCTAATATAATAACGGATATCTACGTTTTAGCATTCTAGCCCTTCCTGGTTTAGGCCTTTAGCTATACTCTTTACACTTATAATCTAGCGTTATATTATTTACCTCCTTTTAGTAATTACCCTATTACTTAGCCCTAATTATACTATTTAGATTAGAGAGATTACCTAAGCTTATATATAATCCTAGATAATACTAGCGTATAATATTTATGCCTAACTACCTAACTAGATCTATAATCTCTATCCCCCTAGGATTATTATAAAAGTTGTTAAACACCTCTATAATATTACTAAAGCTAGTACCTATTAGTAGGCTACTTATAGTACTTATTATTATAATACGTTATATATACCTAGCTCCGCTTTTAACCCCTACTTACTTATTACTAATAACTTAAGCCCTTACGTTACTATTAATAATTTGTAAATAGATAATATAATTAGTCTCTCTAATAATACCTTTTCTACTATTAAAAAAGAAGAGCTCTAAAAAGCTAAATTTATAGCTAAACCTAAGGACAAACTTATACCCTAGACCCCTATTACTTTTAATAATAGAACGATCTCTATTACTAATACTAGCGGTATTATATTATACTAAAAGGGCTAAGGCGCTAAGATTAACCTTATAAAGAAGATACTTAAGAAGATACTAGTAAAAGAGTAATATCAAGTAGCAGGCTAGAGGGGCTTATATAGCCTTAATTTACTAACTAGAAGCCTATTTTAATTTATTAACTACTACCTAATACTAGGGTCTAACTAATAAAGATATTACTACCCTTAATAAGCGCTTATAACAGCTAAAGGATAACCTTAACCGAGGCCTAATATCCATTATATTATCGCTACTTACTAATAAACTATTTATGTTTATAAATAAATTATTTACTAATAATTAAGACCTTATATTATAATTAGGTTATATTAATATAATTACTAATAAAATAATAAATAACGTAACCTTTATAATAAATAGTAATATTATTTACTATAGCTCTACTAAGTATTAAATAAGTTACCTATAATATATTAGCCTTAGAGATCTATATTATAATTACTAGTACTAACCTAGATTTGATTATTACTTTAACTCTTTAATATGCTATTACTAAGCTAGGTATTACTAACTCTATCCCTATAGTAAAATATACTAACTTATACTTACTATATAAATATTTAGTTAAACTCGGCATTATAAAGGAAAAGAGGCTTATAATTAATATTATAGCTCTCTATTAGTTATATAAGCGCTACGAGCTATTTAAGATCTAATTGGTTAATAGCGAAGATATCCCCGCTAATATACTAATAAAGATAACCCCTAATAGGGTTTTACGCTACCCTATTAATAGGAATAAATTAATAAGTTATATAGAAGGATAGGTAACATAAATAGTAGAAGGATTAGTATAATAATAGTATAATAATAGGTCTTTATAGAAGAATAGGATAGATAGGATTATAGCTAAAACTAGCTACTTTTTTGCTTTATTTAGAAGCTAATACTAGCTTCTAATTATTATTTTAATTCGTATAATTAGATAGGCTTACTAAGCGATTACTAGTATAAGAAAAAGACTACTAGTATAGGAATATTCGCCTAGCTATATAATAAGTAGGACTCCTACTCGCCTAGTAACTTAGATCTAACTTTAGATCTATAGCCTAAGTTAGAATAACTAGGACCTAGCGAGTAGTTATATAACTTATTATATAACCTACCTCATCGGGCTTTTTATATGATTCCTTCCTCCCGGGCTACCTTCTAACCTAACTTAATATTATTAATAATTCAGACTTTATACTATGCCTACCCTCGCTCTCTTTATATACTAGTATTTATGGAAATAACACCTTTAGTTATAATAATAAACCTAATGTAGAGCGTTGTAGTTATACTAAATTCGCACTTCTTAATATTAGCCCAAAGCCCTAGTTAGCGTAGCTAGTTAAGGACCTTCTTAACATACTCCTTATACTAGAGGGGGTCCCTTAAGTAAACTAGGATATTATCTATATATACTATACATAAATTATCTAGGTGTTCTATGAGTATATTATTTATATACTATTAGTATATCGCTAGGCTATTATAGAGCCTAAAGGGTAGAACCTTATACTTATAAGAGCTATATTAGGTATTGAATATTATTAAGTCCTCTAAGTTAGAGTAGTTATAAATTTAATAAAATACGTAGTAGATATCAATCTTTATAAGTACTCTAGCGTAGCTAATTTAGCTTAATATCTTATTAATTAGGAGTAATAAATACTAGTCTTTCTTCGTAAATCTATTTAGCTTTTAGAGGTTAATATAGAAATATAAGTAGCTATTAGCTTTTTAAATAAATAGAATTAGAGATATAAGTAGAGTATTACTTAGCGTTATAAAACCTTTTTTTAGGTTCTTAAGGAGGTATTATTAGGTAGCCTTAAGTTTTAATAGTAATTACTTATATAGCGAGTAAAAGGTTAATTACTCCTTTATACCTAGCTCTAGTTTAATTTAGTAGTCATAAAAGTAATAAGGAGGTAATATATTACTAGTAGTTTCACTAAAGTAATCTTTCTAATCTTAGAGGTATAATAAGAGTCTTTTATTAATTAGGCGTTGATTCTTAGCCTTATTAACTTCCAGTAGGCTTATACCTTTCTCGGTTTGCTCTTACTTATTAGTAATTATTAGGTTAAGATTATATAGTAATATAGAGCCTAACTTAATATTAATATACTTTAGGCTCCTCTTAAACCCTATAGTACTAATAAATACTATATTAAGGTCTCTCTTTACTTATTAAGCCTTAGGGCTAAGGGGTCTAGGCTTTTAATATAGTATTAGCTAGGCCTAGTTAGCTAGTAACGCGCCCCTTAATGCTATATCTATTTTCTGTAAGTTATTATTATGTACTAAATTCTTGAGCATATAGCTTTATTGTAGGATCTTTATAGGGGTCTTTATCTTACTTCTTATAGCTTTTTAGGCGTTATATAGCTATTTCTTAACTTCAAATATAGCTTAGTAGTATTCTTTATTGAGTTAGTACTTAATATTAATCTTAGTAAGTTAAAAAAGGTTTTTAGTGTCTTATATAGTTATTTAAGGGAGGTCTTAGGCTATAGGGGTATTACTAGGCTGGTATAACCAGAGCATTGCTTCCTACAGTACTACAATACTACAGACTACATGTAGTTGTAGTATGTAGTATACTACAAAGAAAAAGTCTATACTACAACTACACTACATACTACTATAGTTATAGTATGTAGTATACTACATACTATATAACTATATATCAAAAAAACTATTAAAGTATAATATAATAGCTTTTAACTAAATAAACCTTCTTATTTTTATACTTTTAAGATTGCTAAGTCTTTTTAAGTACCCCCGAATAGGAAATATATTCTCTACTTATTTAGTCTTTTAAATTCCTTTTACACTTAAGTCTATAAGAAATAAGGATTAGATCTAAGCTATAACTTATAACTTATATATCTACTACTAAAGCTATATATTATATTACTTCCTTTATTACGTTTATTTAAACTACTACTTATTTACTTTTATTCTTTATAAAAACCCTATACTAAAAAGTTCATAACTATAAAAACCTATAAAAAATGGATTCTGACCCTGCTTTTTCTCCTCTAGCCTCTGAGGCTTCAGATGCTTTTAGTAGTTTATATACTACTAAAAAACAAGCTAATAACAATAATTATAAAGATATAAAAGAAAATTAACCTACTTATAAACTAGGGTCTACTAGTGCTTATATTATAGCAAATAGGCTATTTAATAGAGTATTAGACCCTATAGATACCTCTAAAGAGAGAACTACTACGTTTTTTTTGCTAAGCTAGTGGCTATAAAGGGAAATTTACCTATAAGGCTAATAGATTCTAAGCTACTAATGGAGTTAAGCACTATAAAACAGCCCATCCTGCTGTTAAATGTACGTTAGCTAGTTGCTTTATCTAGCCCTCTAGCTTTGGCTAGCTTATTAGCTATAGCTATAGATATCTAGCCCGTTAGCCTATCCGGTCTATAGGAAGGGGTCTTATATTCCCATTTTCCTATATATGCTTATTATCTATATAGCAAGCGTTTACCGTGGGTAGCCTGTTCTCCTCGGGGTTCCTAGCCTCGCTTAAAGCATAGCTTCTTACCTCCCCTTATTAGCTTGCGTTATCCTCTAATTGCTTACTAGCGTTAGCTTTCTTATATAGGTTTATATAGGCTATTTCACTCTGGTCTTAGCGAATATTAGGTATAAGTTCTTTAGCCTAATTAGTAGGCGTTGCTTAGGTATATAATATTATTATTATTACTAACCTTCCTAAAGTACGGTAGAAGCAAAAGAATTATAAAGGTATTAAAAGGGCTATAAGCTATAGTTAGATTAAACTAATAATAGAAGCACCTAAAAGGTAGGATTAGTATTATTATACTACTTTTGCTTACTTCTTCTAAGATCTTTTATTTCTAGCTTTTAGCAAGTAATTACTAAGTCTTTATTATAAGGGTTCTATGCCCTAGACCTATAGGCCTCTCTATCCTTTCGGCCTGTGCTGGCTGAGGCGTCTCTATCTTCTCCGGTCTGGGTATCCAGTCCCTTATATTATTTAGGATTTATATTAAGAGGAATACTCTCTCAAGTTAACCTAGAGAATATCTAGTACCTGATAGTATTTTACTTATAGAAGCTCTCACTTATAGAGTATAACTACCTTATTTATGATAAAGAGCTCTTCGTAGTCCTTTTTTACTTATATATCTCGAGAGTAAAGCTATATAATATAACTTCCTTTAAGGTATTAATAAACTACTAGGGGTTTAAAGACTTTATGAAGAAGTAGTACCTTATAGAGCGGTAGAGCTGGTAAGTAGAAGAACTATCTTAATATAACTTTACTATTGAATACCGCTTTAATAGGGAAGTCATAATATTATAGCGCTAGGCTAGACCTACCTAAATCTTAGGTCACGTGACTACTAAGTTATGTAATCTCTAGGTAAGCCTTTTAGCCTTCTAGGGCTACGCTAGCCTATAGTTAGACTTTTCCCTTCCTTAATATAGAATCTACTTAATATAGCGTAATTAAAATATATGAACCTTTGCTTATTTACTATATATAATACTATTCTATATTTAACTCTTTAGAGATAGAAGTATAATATCTTAAATACCTACTACCCCTACTTTATTAATTAACTAATATAAGTGCCTTCTATTAGGAAGGTTAATCTTTACCTTTTAGGAAGCTTAGCCTGCCTAAGCAAAACCACTCTCTTACTACTATTAAACCCCTAAATATTAAAAGCTCAAATCTAATTAGTCTTTTAAAGAATTAAGCTAACTTATCGTAAGTTTAGATAAATATAGGTTTATTTAGCTTAGTTTAGTCTATATTACTCTTATTAGCTCTTATTAGCTCTTATTAGCTCTTATTAGCTCTTATTAGCTCTTATTAGCTCCTATTAGCTCTTATTAGCTCTTATTAGCTCTTATTAGCTCTTATTAGCTCTTATTAGCTCTTATTAGCTCTTATTAGCTCTTATTAGCTCTTATTAGCTCTTATTAGCTCTTATTAGCT
>JAOQIF010001377.1:0-19202 GCA_026260285.1 Colletotrichum sansevieriae
ATATCTAATTAGAGATTACTATTTAGTAGTAGATTCTCATCTAAAATAGTTTGCCTATTAGGTATCAAGAGGAAAATAAGTACTACTTCTTACCTCTAAATTAATAGCTAAATAGAGTATTAAAACTAGAGTATTAAGTACTTTTTATAGACTTTCTATAATATTAGCTAGGATAACTAGGTATTATAGCTTAATATACCCTAATCTATTTGTAATATTTCCTACTACACGGCTATTAAGAGATTACCTATTAAGCTACTAATAGGATACTCTCTCTAAGAACTTAAAAATATTAAGTCCTAGCTAGAGCTTTTAGTCCTAGTAGTATATAAGAGAGTCTCAAATTTATTAACTTAAGACTTAGCTGTTACTAACTTACTTTATAAATATAATAAAATATATAGTAAGTTCTATGATAAAAGGAGGACCCTTATTATTTTTACTATAGGAGACTGTATTCTACTTTTAACTAAGAATATTAAGTAGAGGTAAGCCTCTTATAAACTTTCTAATAAACTTATAAGCCTATTTAGAATCTAATAGGTAATAAATAAGGGATAAGCCTATAAGCCTCTAAAGGGTTAGACCCGAGTTTATTTAATAAGAGGTTACTATAATACTATTTATTCAAGCTAGAGAGGAAAAGGGGAAGCTCTCCTCTTTAGTAGAGATTTCGGTAGTCTATAGGGAATTACTAGGTAATCCCTAGGTAAGCCCTAGGTAGCCCCCTTAAGGTAGTAAACCTAGGTAGAAGCCTAGGTAGGCTCAACCTAGGCGTAGCCTATAATAAAGCTATAAACTAATAAAGAATACTAAATTTATAATACATTCGCTCCTATATAATTAGAACTCTTTTTAGCTTAGCTATTAAGTTAGGAATTACGCCGCAGCCCCTTCGCAGAAAGACTATAATAAATTCACCTAGTTCGTAGGCATAATTTAGGAAATAATCTATAGGTATTTTAACCCATACCCTCTACTAGTTAAGGAAAATAATATAGGAACCCTATGTATTCCTGCTCGGAAGTAAAGCCTCGTATAAAGTCGAACGCGCCGCACTTGGGCTATATTAGAGCCGAACGGGCTACTAAAGCTCTTATAGCCTAGAAAAGCTACTACGTGAGATAAATCCTCAACCTAAATGTTAACCTTCTAGTAAGGTACTATAAAAGCTATTATTCGAGATAACTCCTTAACCTAAAAGGTTAACCTTCTAGCGAGATAAACGCTACTATATAAGAGATAACTCCTTAATTAAAGAGGTCTTTCCTAAGACGTTCTTATAGCTAGAAGCATAAAAAGCTCTACTACTATAAGCAGGGCCTTATACCTCTCCCTCTTCCCTATCCTTAATTATAAAGTCCCAGGTATACTTATAACCTATAATAAACCCTTAATTAAATTAGTACTAGACCCTGTATATAAAAGTACTAAGCTAACGCGAAGCACGCTTTTAATATAAAGAATATAGAAGAGCTCCCTAGAGAGTTTAGTATGAATATAATTAATAAAACCTACTCCTTTACTAACTACTCTATTATATATCGAGAGTATGTTATTAGTATAGCTCTTAAGAGGGCTCTTATTAATACCCCTAGAGGGGATACTTATAATTATATTATAGCTACATAAGTAGACTTAGTAGTAGAAGCTAGGTAGGTTATTATATACCCTATAGAATAGCCCTTCTTTAAGTAGGTCCTCCACTCTATTAAGGTAGAGGCAGCCTAGGCTTATTAGGGGTTAGTAAGTATAGCTTATCCTAACTAATAGAGAGAGTATTACTAATAATAGTATAGCTATAAAGGCGTTAGCTAACCCGATCGAATAAGAGGACTCCTAGTAGATAAAGTAGTAATAGAGGTAGTATTAGTAGCGCGGGTAGTATGCGAGAGGATAAGTTAATAGTTTCTTAGTTTAAAGAATTAAAAACCACGTTATTATTAATATAAAGTTAAAGATCGTGAGGCTATAGAGTATAGCTATAGTTAGGAGAGGCAGTTAGTAAGATCACGTCGCCGAAGGCTATATATTATTAGAAGGCGCGGAGTTAGTAGGTCTATTACACTTAAGCAAGTAAAATCACTATGCAGTAGCTAGAGGCCCTACTTAGCTATTTCAAGAAGAGTTATATAACTAGAATAAGAGGTATTAAATTCTAAACCTATAGAAACTAGGAATTAGGGGTTCTTATAAGGAGGTACTAAATACCCTCTAGATAACTACTAAATAGCTTAATTTAAAAATAAATTAATTTAAGGGGGGGATCATATTATAAGTTAGAATAATATTATAGGGAGAAAAACAAAGCTTAGTAAGCTAAGTTCGAGAAGTCTATAGGAGTTAGGAAATATAAGGAGGTATTAAGTAGCCTCTTAATAAGTTCTCTAGCCCCTCTTAATAGAATAGAGGGCTAGAGAAGAATATTTAACCTTAGTTATACCTAATTATACCAACTATTACTGTAAATTGCACTATTATATGATACTACGCTACTACCTATAGCCGCTGTTAAAGCTATAGTCGTATATATAGGCGCGATAGTGACTATAGGCATAGCGCTGGGATAGTGCTTATTATATATGCGGAGCGTGTACAAGTGCACGTTTCTAGACTAATCTCATTACTCTATCTCCTTCAACCTCTTGTATGTGGCCTTCCTGTGCCATCCCGTCCAATAAGACCCCTGCCCTCGTCCGTAACTTTATACTCGGTCGTGTGCTTCAGGCGCCTGATATATAGGTGGGTGCCATCCCCATGTTGTTAGATTCCGCCCTTATGGCCATGCGAGGTGTGGTTTAGTGTGCGTTCCATGTCGCGGCGAACAGCAATATGAACTGGCGGATCATCTTGTTGTTGATTGCGCTCCTGGGCAGGGGCTTCTCCTTGCCTAGGTCTTTCCTTATGTTGTAGATTAAAAGCCGCCACCTGATGCTGTTATTGATTTCCGTCTTTTTATCGAACGGCATCTTGTCCGAGGCTATAATTAGGATCTGAGACGAAAACTGGTCCTACCTCTGAATGAGACTAGTCTTCGATTATTGAGACCCTCTCCTCTCACACCCTCGACGCCGTCCACCTTCGGCCTTTAAACGGCTTCAAGACTATGTTCAGGACGATGTCCGGCATCTCAAATGTGATCTTGTTGGCGCATGTATGGGGGTGCGGTATGGTGATGGGCGACGTGATGAATATGTATATTGTATGCGGGTTGTCCTTATTAGTTGATCACAATCTTGTGCAGCTTGTCGCATATGACCGGGCCGTTGGCGACGTACTCGACCTGAACGTCAACCTCCGCATGCCTACCCACTCGCGCCTCTTATGTTATCGATCGGGTGCACTAGCCTCCTAAATAGCGGATAGGTCTTTGAGAGCGTCTTTTCCGAGTTAACTATTCCGGTCACCTGTGGGAGCTTGTTTGAGCCCGCGTCTGACTATCTATGCCTACGAGGCGATACTCCATGAGTAGATGTAGTCTATGATCCTATCTCTGGGTATACTGCTGATTGAGACGAGTTACCTAATGAGAATCCTCTCTATGAGTAAGAGGCTTCTCTTAGACGCCCCAGAGAGGGAAGTCGTTCCTGAACTCGACGCAGCCGTCGTGCTCGAGCTCGTGGTCGAACGTTATGGAATCCACGCCCTCATCAGCGTGCAAGCCGCTAGTTTCATGCGTGTTGCATGGTAATAAGACACTTGTGCAGATATATAGGTATATAATGGACCACTCAGCCGATATACAGGCTTGGAGAGGAGCAGGAAGGTAGACATTAGCGAGTACTTGACCAACTTAGTCAACAAGGTCGAGATCATAAGTATAGGTGTGGGGATTCATATGTTACATCATCTCGACCTGGATTGAGCCCGAGTATGTGTGTGGGAGTGTGGATACATGTATGTCTAATGTCGATCAGGTTCGGAAGATAAGGCTGATAGCTATCCGAGGCCTCAGCCAGAGTAAAGGTTGGGGGTCTAATCACGGATGAGAAAGTAGAAGCAATAAGGTCTAAAGGCGTATACCTAAGGATAGCTAGGGGTGATCTGAAGCTGCTAAGCGAGATCGTCAAAAACTATATATCCACGAGATAGATAGCGTGGGAAGTCCGGGAAGGAGACCTCAGGCAGGTTTCAAGTTATATATGACATCGACCTTCCGCACGATGAGAAACCAACAGCAGGCGTTATCATCCAAGACTTGCGTGGAGATACTTACGCACGCAGCCAGGCCCTACCTCGGAAGCATATGCTATGTCCTCCGAGGACATATTCGAGGACATGCTTATAGTAGTGAGGTCGGCTATCTTCGTGTTCACATTTATACGCATGATTCTTCAGGTGTTCAGGGTTATGTCTTAAGCATATAATGTGCGTCTCCAAGTTCTCACTTTATCTAGTATAACCTCATGACTATAGTTGGTCCAAGGCCAACTCTGGGCTACCGCTGCTACGAGCGTAAGTTATATCGAGGATATGTACAAAGAGCCTAACAAGATTCCAGCTAAGGACCAAAAGATTCAAGTTCGTGGCGGTGTTGAGGAGCGCAAACAGGTACTAATAAAAAGGACGGCAGCAGAGTCATGGTCCTGGGCTCGGCCCCGGAGTTGGAGTCGGATACAGTTAGCCCCAGAGACATATAAACCATGTCAATTCAGACCCCGATCTTCGGCCACGCCGCGGCTCATGAATAAGCACTTGTCCGTGTGCGAGCCCATGTGCAACATCTTGCCCGCGATGGAGATGGCGAATGTGACCCCGTCCCTGCCCATCAACTCAGTCCGATGGGTGAGCGGGAACAACACCCTATACATTGAGCTAATTGGTAGCATGAGCCCGCATATACTCAGAGCCGCGTCGTACCATATTTGCGAACGGGCTCTTATTCGCCTACGAGAGAGTTGCCGTAGTCGAAGCCACGGACTATACCTCGGACAGCCCCTCCTAGGAGCCCATAGCGACGTACACGTACGCCACTACGGGTAGACGGTCATTATCTTCAAGTCCACTGCAATCCCAATAGGGAGTAACTCTAATAACACCAACGTCAAGGCTAGACTCCCGAATATAAACCACGATGGGTTCATAGACGTATGCTACACCTTGCAGAACAAGGTGGGGGCACGAGGGCGAGGTCGCTAGCATTGAAGGTCACGCAGAGCGTTAAGATTATGAGGACGTACGAGCTTATAGTCAAGATCATCTGCTCTATCAAGGCCAATATCACATTTACGTCCAGGGACTATCCATGTCTTATGCAGGGAGGGGCTTACGTGCAAGGTGCCTTAAAGGGCTGTGGATATAATAATCAACCAAGTAGAAGTCCATATACGAGCCTACTATCGAGTTGAAGAACTTGATGATCATTTCGCTCGACCAGGACTTGAAACAAGCCTATCCGCATCATCCTGGACTAATGCAAGTTCTATGGTAGTCTACTATAGCAACACAGTGAAGTTCTTGGGTATAACCTTTTCTTTCTGAACGGATGAGCCTGACCAGTTCGCCAGCCTCAGCCGCAAGTAGTGTATGGACCGAAGTGTTAGAGAGGCTATATCTACTCCAATGTGTATGGTTCTATAAGTGGCCGGCCGAGCCTCGAGAGAATCTCGGGATGCAGATGACGCTCTAGGGCTTGGGCTTGGGCCTGGACCTATTTGAGGACGACGCCATAATCACACCCCTGGGCAATACCAAGCCCATAACCATAACCTCGCACGTAGACGTGCTTGTGATTTACGCGACGAACGAGGTCTTAATAAGGCAGCCAGGCAAGAACGCTATCGTGGCCTTCATCAAACAAAAGTGCAGCGCTGAGGATGCGGTTCTCATCATGAAAGAGTCAGCTGGCCGGCCTTCCCGCGGCCGCCCGTCATACTTACACGTCCATAAATTCAGCGACATATAGGCCCATCACTTCAGCTTGCAACGGCTTGGCGGTTTCGGACGGGTCATATAGTGGGAATCGGGGCGTGGGCTGCGTGTTGGCGAGGGCTGGGTTCGCTGGTCTCATCCAGAGGGAACTGCGGCTCTGTTGGAGTGAATCGCGATATTGAGGAACCTGGAAGGGATAAAGACAAGAGGAGTGTAGGGCATGAGCTGATGATCAAAATGGTGAGCCTCGGCCTCTCTCGCAACGACGTTCTAGCACCAAAAGTTGTGGTTATTCTTCGTTAAGAGGAGCACAAACAGCTCCGCGGTGGGCAAGTCCATAACCTCGGGAACTTTGTGTATGCAGACAAGCGGGGAGGTTCTCGGCATGAAGAGTCTCTGAGAATACTGCAGGGATAATTTGGGACCGAGGGAGTAAAGATACAGCGAAATAGGCTGCGAGTCGCTGGGGACGAAGGCTTCGTGGAAATGAAGCTTAAAGAGCTGGTTTGGGAGAAGCTGGTAGTGGTGTCGCGTTTTTTAGAGCGCGCTGCGACGCTGCGTACCTCACAGGCGGCACGGTTTGGGTCGAGGTCGAAGTGTGCTTATGGAGGTGTCGTGGGTGTCCGCAACAGCGGAGCGCATGTTGGGCGAGTTTCCTAACTAGGGATAGGCGGTGGTGTTATCGAGAGCTTAACGATGGACATTTCAACTGCGTTGCTCACCGGGCAGATTAGGTTGTTGCTGGAGGGTGTCGTCAGCACAGCGCACAAGGACAAGCAGCGTGCGGAACAGATGCCTCTGGCCATCGCACGGGGGATCAGGGCAGCGACGAACCCCGTGGAGGACGTATACAACGTGCCAGACGTATCAGCATCGACTGAGCCGGCATGATACGGCAGACAGGTAGATGCCGTGAGAGAACTGCACCTTAGCAGCAGAGGCAATGCCGATGCTGATACTAATGCCAATGCCGCTGCCGATGCTGGTACCGCGATAGTGGCGGCGGCGGCGCAAGTAGAGAGGTGAGGTGGGTAGGAAAACTCGGAACATTCTTGGAACCGGCCGGCGCGACTCGGCGGGGCCTCGGTGTCCTCTCTGACTTCCTCCCGACTTTGCTTAACGTCCTCCCATCGTGCTTAGGTGCGCCCATCCTTGCCCTTCTTCCCGCGCATTTTCCCTGCTTTTCTATTGGCGCCTGTGCTATTTGTTAGTAAGTGATCGTTGAGGTCGTCATTGGATATATCCCCAACATACACGCTATTGGAGTCGGCTATTATAGATGACGTTGGTTCAAGGTCGTACAACGGAGTGTTTCGATGCAATAACTCAGCGATGGGTGCGGGGCTTGCTTTGCACAAACGCAAGAAGTGAACTAGATAGACAACAGGGCGTCGCAGTGCAGGTGCGGGTGCGGGTGCGGAGCGTCTTGGACGCTGCTATCAACCTTGGCGATAGGGTAGTGGTATACAGCAAGGGTCTGCCGGAACCAGGAACAAGAAACGCCGCGATCATCGCAGAGAGAGTAATAGACGGCAAGTGATAGAGGAGATGCGAGCTAGGGCCAGGGACGTCAATAGGTCGAGATCAAGGTCGAGGCTGTCGAGAGCGCTAACAGTCATCAGAGGCGGGGGACGGCGACAATGATGTTGGTCGAGGTAAAGGGGATACTGCAGATGCGCGTGTAATTATCAAGCGGCGTCTTCGCTGATGTGCAGGCAGACGCAAGCTTTGCACGAGAGCATTAATTGAAACGTTTCGCCGCCGACGTGTTGAGGGAGCAGCGTGAGCTGAGGCAGCTCGGGGACGTCGTGGAGGCCATCAAGCAGCGGGCGGCAATTATTACCACTCCGTCGGCGTCTGCAGAGGTAGGCGAAGTAGCGAGGCTGCTCGGAGCGAGCTGCAGCAAGAGGCCTCCAGATTCATCGACGCGCGCTGGGCTCGTTACGAGGCGGCGATGATGATGCCAAGGGCAAAGAGTTGTAAGATCATTAAGGATGGAAGGGGGTGAGTTAGATGGTTGCCTCACCTTGGATGGACGGAACGATGTCGGAGGGGCACTCGGACACTCGAGCTAGAACCGCAGGACCCGACCCTCATAGGCTCCCTTCAACTGGGTACTTACCTAAGGAAGGCGAGTTACGGCAGCCTGCAGGACGCACTGGGTCAAAATTGAATTCTTTCCGCATTGGGTTAATAGGCCTACACCTAAGGGGAGGCTTTTTAAGGGTTCTGATTGGCTAATAATTACTAGGTGAGGCACTTGCGCGAGTCTAGAGCGAAAAGGGCAAATACGGGCAGGGTAGGGCAGTTACGCGTAGGGCAGTTACGCGTAGGGCAGTTACGCATAGGGCAGTTGCAGCCAGGGCAGTTGCAGCTAGGGCAGTTAAGGCAGTTAGGGCAGTTAGGGCAGTTAGGTGCAGGGCAGTTGCAGCCAGGGCAGTTGCGGCCAGGGCAGTTGCGGCCAGGGCAGTTGCAGCCAGGGCAGTTGCAGCTAGGGCAGTTGCGGCCAGGGCAGTTGCTGCCAGGGCAGTTGCAGCCAGGGCAGTTGCAGCTAGGGCAGTTGCGGCCAGGGCAGTTGCAGCCAGGGCAGTTGCGGCCAGGGCAGTTGCAGCCAGGGCAGTTAAGGCAGGTAGGGCAGTTAGGTGCAGGGCAGTTATAGCCAGGGCAGTTGCAGCTAGGGCAGTTAGGGCAGTTAGGGCAGTTAGGTGCAGGGCAGTTGCAGCCAGGGCAGTTGCGGCCAGGGCAGTTGCAGCCAGGGCAGTTGCGGCCAGGGCAGTTGCGGCCAGGGCAGTTGCAGCCAGGGCAGTTGCAGCCAGGGCAGTTAAGGCAGTTAGGGCAGTTAGGTGCAGGGCAGTTGTAGCCAGGGCAGGGCAGTTAAGGCAGTTAGGGCAGTTAGGGCAGTTAGGGCAGTTAGGGCAGTTAAGGCAGTTAGGGCAGTTAGGTGCAGGGCAATTAGGTAGGGTAGGCGCTATTAAGCGCTATAAATATAGGGGGAAGACCACTACGGGTATAAGCCGGAAGTCAGACTTTAGCAGGGGCCTAGGGGCACAGACCTCCTGCTTACCTAAAATTTCTAGCCACTCACACTTTATTGATAACACTTTAAAGCGGGACTGCTAGCTATATTAGGTAATTTCTACCCCTCATACCGTACACCTATTAATCAATTGAATTTTGACCCAGTGCGTCCTGCAGGCTGCCGTAGCGAGTTTAGGTGGGGCAGTCCGACTTCATCAACCCGCCTGCAAAAAATACTCGGTACTTTAGGCCGGGTTACCTCAGCTCAGGACACAATCCTGAGCATTAGGTAAGCAGCACGCCCTAACAATCAGCAAATAACAGCAATCAGCATGCCTACCGTAGGCAGAAGACCTCACCTCCCCGGTCACTAACAGCGAGCACCCGCATCTGCTTATACCTTCCATATGACTCAATCAGTTCCAGTCACTTCAGCGCTTTTCCCAGCCACCGCAGTCCTTCTTGCGAGAGCATCCGCCATCCGCCCTCTCCCCTTCCTTGCATGATGACGTCGCAGCTATTCCCACGCACCTATCCATAATCCTCGCGATGGCTTCACAATGATTCGCTTCACCGCCAAGTCTCCATAGCTGGCTAGGGTTTAAGGCAACAGGACAATAACAACCACAACGACAACATTTTCGACTTTGGGGAACAGGAGGACTATAGTAGTTGCGGAAATGTCTGCGGTTAGCCTTATGGCGCTTGTTCATTCAACCTGCTGCCAGGGCCACCAGTCTCCGCGCCAGATATACATCGGCCATCCCAAGAGGCATTGCACCCACCGCCGAGCAGCAAGTGGAACGAAAGTACATAGCATATAGCAAACGACGGCGAAGAATGGTATCAGCAGAAACGCCCACATGAGCATCTTTATGCAGCTGTTGTAGGAACGACAGGTCAAACAGAAAACCTGTTGCATCTGCAAGCTAGTCGCAGCTGATGACTAAATTATTGCAGTAGGCCACAGGTAAGGTGTTATCAGCCTTTTTAGAACTACCTCCCACCCCAATCCCTTCCCTATTAGCTTGTAGTCTGTCTATAGGCCATGCGAATCCTGGGTGTCTGGCTACGCGCGCTCAAACAGCTTCAGCAGAGCGTGTACCACGCCAGGTGTGTCTCACAGAAAGCTCCAGTCTTAACAATGCAGCTAGCAACCACCCGGTGCGGGCATTCCGGTTCGTTGGTGCTCCTATGTTTCAATAACCATCGCCTCGCGCGGCGTGTGGACGGAGTCGGCAAATAGCCTTGGCCTTAATATACTAGCGTTATAGTAGCAATTTCAACCCGAGAGATCGTTACCTCAGTGTACTTTCTTCCTACCCCAAGTCCTCCCTCATTCGCCTGCTGGGATCAATAGCATGCTTAGGTTGGGAAAAGCAGGAGGATATAAGTGCTCCCTTAAAATACCACAGCGGGCCACAGCAGGCCACAACTGTGGCCTGCAGCTGTGGCCTCCCTGCTTTTTTTGAGTGGCCTGTCTGCAGTGGGCTTATGTCAGGCTGTATGGGGGTCTGTGCAGCATGAACCTACCTTAGGTAATGCTTGCTTATTAGTAATCGCGTCTCCCCCTTGTTTACCTACGCGACTGATAACAGTGCTTACCCGCACCCTACTCAATGCTTTGCGACAGCCTCAACGCATTCAATTCCCTCCGGGTGATCGCGCAGCTCGAAGGCCGCGTTATCGCTTGCTGGAATCAGCTTCGCGACGATTTTTATTCCAGCTTTACTACCGCTACCGCGGGCGGCACTGCTGCCCACGCTGATTCCAACCTCGCCGCCAATACCAACGCTGACACCGAGGCTGACTCCAGCGCGGTCATCGTGACGGATGGGCAGGAATCCTTCGCGATATTCGTTCTCCCACACGTAGACCGTTATCTTCTCGCGATCGCGCTCAATAAGGAGCTCAGTGCCTAGCTTCACAACATTGAATTCAACACTAATCGCTATCTTCTCAGCTGCTCCCACGCCGCCCTTAACCGCTGGGGCGTCCGTGACCGCAGCATTTTCGTCTTTGTCTTCGGCTCCGAGGTCGTCACTTGCGGCAATGCCCTTATCGCCCTTAGTAACCTTCGATCGAAACGCCCCGACCTCGATATTCTATAGCTCAGCAAGGCTCTCGATAGTATCTCAACCTACTCTACGACTAGGAAATTTAGCGACGTCAAGAGATCAGGCTTGAACTGCTTCAAGGAAGCTATTGAATCCTGTGAGCTAGATCAAGCTGTTCTTGATTTTCTACCTTACCCCTTTCTCTCCTTGCCCTCCCTGTCCGTTTGTTAGCTGGCGCTCTAATCTCTCTAGCAATTGCCTTCTGCTATAGCTTATTATCATCGCTTCCCGTTATTAACTCCTTCTAATGCGTTCAAGTAAGCTAATACCTGCTCTCCTAGTCTGCCCCGGTGTTTAGCCCAAGACGAAGGCCCGCCGTAGGAAAGGACTCCCCTTGAATGAGCCTGAGCCCGAGCCTGAGTCCGACGATGCTAACGACTCGTCTAGTCAGTTATCTGTCAACACGGCACCGAAAGCGTCCCCCTACAAGCGAACGAAGCCTAACTGCTGGAATTCAATAGGCATTGCCCTAAAGAAGCATAAGGCGGAAGTCTATAATACCAAATAAGACCTCGGTTATTGTTCTTCTGAGTCTAGGCCCGAGGAAGAGCCTAAGCCATGGCTTGATCCTAAATCGCCTAATAGTCCTAACAGACCCATCTCCAGCCACGTTAATAAGCAGCTGCCCTCCAATACTCACAGTTGCTCTCTGGTCAATCTCCTCGACCTTTCCCTTTCGAAAGTCACGTCGAGGACCCCCAGGTCTTTGTATCTGGCCTCTTCGACCCCGAAGCATCCCTATCCCTATTCCTATCACCAGATCCTCAAAACAGCCTCCAATCTAACAATACTTTCTTATCCCCTAAGCTGGCTCCGCTTGAATAGCCTGATTTCTCTCTAGGCAGCTACGCCAGTTCTCATGAAGGCGAGGAAGAGAAAGACCTCATAGATATCACCAATATCGCTAGTCTATCGTGTGCAAACGGGGAGGCGCAAGCCCGATCTGCCATAATAAAAGAGGAGGAGTTACCTGAACACCGTTGCAACTACCAATCCGTCCGTGAAGCTCAGCTAGATACTTCTTTTTCAGCTGAGGGTATGACAACTAGCGGCATTCACGCCAACGTCACGTTTCGAAAGCGTCGTCTCATTCAGAACCTTGCAGACGCATCGGACGCGCCAGGAAAGCGCATTAAATTATTACGTCCATCAGATTCCTGTAATCAGGATGGCAATTTCGTCTATTCCGTCGATCGACTCGGATCCCAAGGACTGTTGCATTCGACCTCCGAGCTTCCCAGGTCTCAAGGAACCCCCTTGGATGGCAGCCATTTGCTAGGTTTTAACGCCAAGCTGCTGCCACCATCGCCTAGAGACATCCTTTCCACCAATTCGGCAACTGCACCTATCCCGGCACGCGACGACCGTCTGGTGCACAGGAACACCATTTCCGCCGACCAGAGCATTATCACCCCACTGAACTCTACCATCGTCATGGCCCAGCCTGAGGATGCAATTGACCACACATCCTGGGTGCCTAGTGCGCATGCTGCTTTGGCCACTATCACAAATTCAATCAGGGAGCTTGAGCCTAGCGATCGCAAGACGTGTTAGCTATTGATCGATTCCATGGCCAGTGAAAGTCGGGCAAACCTGGATGATACGACTTTTGCAGCGCTATCGCAAGCTGGTGCTTGCGTCATGCCCTTGCTCGTGTCCCACAATCACTGGATGCTGGCTATTCTGCGCTACGACGGCTCAGAGTACCTCGAGGTCGACCTGTACGATTCGCTTCCGTCGGCCGACTACAGCAGACAGGCGCAGGCGCAACTAGACGACTTCTATAGCCGAAACCTGGGGGGGTCCCCGACTGCATGCTCATACGTAGCCTCCGTCGCCTGCCCCAAGCAACCCAATCATCACGATTGCGGCGTGTACATATTTGCTTTTGCTGTTCACATTATGACACAACGGGCGATCCCGGTCGACATCGACGCCCGACCTTGGAGGGTTATTCTACATGCCCTGGCCGAGCTGGACCAGACGCCATCGGACGACCTTCACGATTTACGCCTGCATCTTCGGCATCTGTTCCACTCGCACTACCTCGCGCAAGACAAGTTCGCTCTCCCTAGGTGTTCTATCCCTT
The DNA here is from genome assembly GCA_026260285.1 of Colletotrichum sansevieriae. Taxonomy (NCBI): domain Eukaryota; kingdom Fungi; phylum Ascomycota; class Sordariomycetes; order Glomerellales; family Glomerellaceae; genus Colletotrichum; species Colletotrichum sansevieriae. The sequence continues at coordinate 13,096 of JAOQIF010001377.1, forward strand.
ACCCCCAACCACCGGCTAGCAGCCACTTCACTACAACCGAAGCCCAAAGGCAACAGGCTCTCGTCGAACAGTGGAGTCGTGACATCAAATCGCAGAGTGTTAAAGAAGCACACTTGTTCGTCCCCATATGGTCCGTCGCACGCCAGCAGCTTCGGCGTATGGCCTCCATGTTCAAGTCTATTGGCGACAGGGCGACGGCGCATTCCAGGGCTGCGGATGATTTGGTTAAGTCAAATCAGGACGCCTAGAAACGCTACCAATCACGCGAGTTCGTTGGCGAACCGACGAACAGGGCCCAAGCCACAGCCACCAACGCCAAGCGGGACCTCGACTGCGAATGCCGCCGCGCCGAGAGGCTGCATCGATGTGTTGAGGTTTGGGCTTTTGTGGTCATACTTGTGGAGGATGGGTGTCACTTCTTGGAGGAGAGGATCTGTATGGTGTAATGATTCGCGGCTTTTCTTGGGGGGTTCTTGCAGGGACGGAGATACAACTTATAACGGATATCACTCGGGACTAATATGCCTTATGATGGTTATGACTTACGATCGATACGACTTACGACGAAGGAAGAAATATATAGCTTATCTGATAATTTAGTGTACTTATTCGGCCCTAGAGCTGCTGGCTGACTGCTTCTCCCACTTTGCCTTGGCGGTATTGAGGTGTGACGAACTGGATCGCGTGCCCAGATTGGTGGTACCTTGGTTCACTCGCACGTCCTGCGATCCTTGAAACTCGAGATGTCTAGCTTCTGAGAGCGTCTGTCTCGCTGCTAACTGACTGACTTTGACTTGCAATATCTACGTATCTATCCTTGCTAAGGGAATTCTTTCACTGCCCTCCAACTCTTCCAGCTTTCGCGTAACAGGGCCTCTCCCCCAGTTTCACGTCCAGTTAGCCCCAGGTTAGAATGGTACTAGGTATAGTGCCCATCCGATTTCGCTAATAACAAAGACTTAAGCCAACCCCCCGGTCGACCTGCATAAGCGGCGAGAGAGAGCATAAGGTTAAGAGGGAGGTGCTATAAGCAGCAATTCACCTCCTAGAACAATGCCTCCTCAACCTCCGTTCCGTGTGGTACAATCTCATCGTCAAGCTCGGCGCCGCACATGGGCGCCCGGAGTGTCGGCGAATATCTGAATCTAGCAATATTTTTCCGGGGTGCGCGTTGGGGATATTCTCTTTCATAGGTATATCACCAGTGAAGAAGGACAATGCAAGTTTGAAGGGACGACTCAGCAGGGTTTGTTTGGTATGTAGTGAGCGACGCAAATGTTCAAGCAGGTCCTGTCACTCAAACGGCTGGAGGTATTTAGGAAGATAAACTCCCATCATCCGAGTCTTCGTAATCGATAATCGTCCGGATTCATAAAACCGCATTTACGATTGAGATAACATGCCCTAGAAGCATATATCCCTCATCCGCTTTGTGTTCACGCTTCCTTTTCACAGCTCGATAGCGGTTCCAATAACATAATGTCAGCATGCTCGTAGAGCCTAAGACTATTTTACAGTAGGATAAAACATATCTTTGGTAAATTCTTGCATATCGTCAAAGTTTGTCAAGTTGAATAGCGTATGAGGTTAAAATGAGATAAGGTGCTGCATATAAGATTAGATATATAAGCCGGTATCGTGGTGCTGCTGATATAGGATATGTAATGGTTACTGAAGGTTGCAACTGTGAGGTAGAATGCATCTCCATTTAATGAGAGCATAGGCTGATGGTGGGTTTTGTTGACACCTCTGTTGTGAGACGCTGTACTTTGCCACTATTTGTGATAAGTATAATAGCGGCCCTAAAAGACCTGGAATGTTGGTAAAAAACCTAATTTTACCCGCTAGAAGCGCTAATCCAGATTCACGAAAAGGCCGGGGAGATATTTAAGCTATCTGCATTTAGCTCTTTAGCCTCTGAGAGCCTCTCAAATATGTGCAGTGACTTGAAGGGCGTTTCGATATATACTGGCTCAAGTAACGCGATGATGCCCTTAAGTTCTGACGTCAATAGGCCAGAACGTAATCGTTGACGTGACATGACGCCTTAGCAAACTCAAGCGGGAGGGGCTCGTTAATAGCATCACAAGTCGACAAAGGGGATGGGAGAGGGTGGTCTATTAACGCTAGATCTGGCGTCCCTTGCTTAAGCTGCTTCCACAGACTAAGAAGAGGAACGATGCTGCTCAGCTTTAGCTTGGCAGCGACTGGACTTCTGTGGTATTCAGCAGACTATGAGAGTGGTGTTACTGGATATACAGCACGGTAACAGCGCTTATGAAATTATGGAACCTATTCTTATTATTACGAGTATATTTAAGAATTCCTCGATTATGCTACTTATGAATTTTCCAATAAGATTGCTTACTCGGACCATGTTAATTACTTTCTTAGCGAGCTTGTCTAGCTGCTAGATAGCATGTAGTTAGAGGAACGCCTAGTGCAGTATTATAGAGAGGATATCCAGAATCAAGACTCAGTAAGGGCTATACTTTATTAAGGGACTCTCGAGGGCCTTGGAATAAGGATATGATCTCTGTATATTGAAAATATCAGCCTATTAAATATTATCGCACACTTTTGCAATAAAACTAACCAAGGAAACTGCTCTATCTCCTAGGTATTTTCTCTCTCTTCCTATCTCCTCTGTTACCAGACGTCTAGCCCCAGCATAGGGAACGAAAAGCGGAGATCAGAGGCCGAGAACAGAGCCTAGCTTGGTGTTGCGAGTGTGATTCAATGTTGGTCAGTGTTCACGTGCCGCCTCAGCAGCCGCGATGCGTGACGTGGCCGTAGCTGTCGCTACGTAAGCCTTAAGGATATATACAAGCCTCAAGGGGCGGGGGCTAAAGTAGAAGTAGGAAGGGGACTCAAAGAAGTATATAATGAAATATCTATTAAGCTAAGTCAACGAATAGAGCAAAAGAAGGATGGCTGAGAAGTGAGGTGGTGAGGGAGATCAGGTCGAGTGCTTCTTCGGGGCAGGCAATCACGGCTTCAGGGGGAATTGGCGTTGAATTTTAGCGACCACTTCCATAGTTAGCCGGGTTCTTCCACGTCCTCGCCCATTACGTGATGCAAACCGGGCAGTTATAGCCCACGGATAGCGGGGTGACTATCCAGGATATATCCACTCCCCCGGTGCCACCTAAGGCAGGTAGGTACCTTAAAACAGGTAGGTATCTTACCCCGCCCAGGCCCGGAAATTACATATCGGCGTCTTTGACGACGGGATTGGATAAAACCATACCTATACGTTCAGCTTGGTGGGCAATTGCCGTTTGAAAACATAAGGTAGCTAAGACTAAGACCACCAACATTATGGATACCATACGGACCAACGGATTAAATGATGCGCTGACTGAACAACTGACGTGTTACCTACCTTAATTAGCAGGCTGTACCTTCGCTAGATGCTCATTACCGCCTTTCACTTGTCTCCTCTACCTCAACTGAGCCTTTGAGATAACCTAGACAGCGGAAACACAGGCCGCCAGAGGGCCAGGGCTAGCCACCTGCTGCGCAGTAATTACGCAATCCTCACTACCTCAAGCTAGAGCTGGGACGTGGGAGTGACAAAAGAAGAAACATCTCGTCCAGGCGGTAAGGTTGATATTAAGAATTAACTAGAAAGTGGTGTTCTTATGCGGGAGGCGAGGCGGGTTGGTGGTATTGGATGAGTATGCATATCAGGGCTTAGGTAAGCAGCGCAAAAACATTCTTCTACTGGCGTGCTTCTGTGGCTTAGCTATTATTAGGTTTTCAGATCACTCGTCTGATAGTTGAGACATGGAACCTATACTACACGTGTAGGGTAATTAGAGCCTAAATAGAGCCTAAATAGAGGTAACCGCGGCCCGGGCCGCTCACGTTCTCCACATCAGGTACTGGGCATATTACAAGCATTTGAGCCTCCCACACCTACCTTACCTTAGGCCTACGGAGGTATACTGTACATAGAATATTCCGAGTACCTTGTGGGGCGGGAGACGTTGCCCTCGCGCAGGAATGGTGGGCGGTCAATCCAGCGATGCGGCTACTACTGCAGCACACAAGTCCCCGCCAGGCGACCTGGGGTCCGCAGTACAGCTTGCCTGTTGTTGATGACCTAATGGCCGTTAATGCCGATGCGGGTGTATTGTTGAGTGCTCACTGCACAAACCCTTTCTGCTAGCGGTTGACAAGTGGTGAATCGTGATCAGCAGCTGTTTCTCGGTGGAATGCATTAGGCATCACCTCACCTATCCGCAAAACGAATTCCAGGTCCCATGGCCGGTTCCGACTTCGCCGCCCAGGTCCACCTCAGGACAAAAATCATTACTACCGAGGGCCTCTGTGGCTGGCTCCTGCCGGACACCCCAGCACCTGGGATACCTCCCCTAGTACTTGAGGAGTGATGTGGAGAGTTGCTAGTGGGGGAGATATTTGGGAGCCCGGGCCGGCCCGACAAATGGCAATAGAAGCCGTCCAGACCGGCGACTACCTCTATACCTTGCTAAGCAAGGTACCCTCAGGATCAGGCACCTAGCGCCCAGTGCCTTTGTACCTGAGATAAGGTACTTCCTCGAAACAACTCCATTTTGCACACCGTACCTTAGGTACCCAACTGCGAGCCAGGTCGTCCGCAACAACGCAGCCAACTTCAGGCGCGTCCGGCCACCAAACACCCAACGCATCACCAAATGTCAACAGCCATCCGCAGTTCCCCCAGAGGCACCAGCCACAGCTGTCTGATGACGCGACATGCCCGCGCCTCTTTATCCCCGGAAACTCGGCGAGAAACGATGCCCACGATTCCCACTTGAGCGCCAACAGCGATTCCTACGTCTCATGCTTTCCGACCTGAACTCCCTGATTTTCAACGATGATCCTAAACCCGGCGAATCCAACAGCTTGCATCCATGCCTCAAGTTCAAAGGTTAGTGCGGTAGGGGTCCCACTGTTATTAGGGTTATAGAAAACAGCTCTGGTTGATAACAGCGGCCCCCCTTGCTGCGCTAACCTTTGAGATGCCTGCGGAGGTTACGGCAGTCTGCAGGGACGACTGGCTCAAATCATATTCTAACTGCTTTAGGTCACTATACTCACGCTCTCTTTAGTATATAACTAAATATCATATTATAATTATACGTGCATAGATAAGATCGCACCTATACTTAATTAATCTAATTTTTTTCTAAATCGCATACTTTATCTAACCTATATAACTTAAATCCTAATAAATCACGCTATCTTTGAAATATTTCCTTTCATATAGTATTCCTCATTATAGGGGAGATCGAGTATCTAAGTAGTAGCTCGTACTACCTCAAAGCCTGACTTTAGCTAGTATCTTTCTATTTGATATATAGTATAAATCTTATATCGATTCCGATCCTAGATATAATTAACCTTATAGATATAAGTTATTTAATACTAATCCCTTTTTTCTAGTTCCTAACTTTCTTAGACTAATAAAGTCCCTCCTGCTTATATCCTACCGAAGCTAATTATAAAACCTCCCGCCCTCTTAACCCCTGCGAACCCTATATCTATTCAGACTACTATAACCTTTTATAGCTATATTATAACTAGGAAGAACGAACGCGAAGCTAGTATCCAGGCTATAAAGAAGGCACTAGCACCCTCCCTAACGATCGATATCCTTTTATTATTATATATAGTTATATACTATGAAGTTAACGAGTATAGGTTCAAAGTCCTAATATATACCTACGTTCCTCTCCTCAAACGCTTTATAACTTAGCTATCTTTTATCCTAGCGATAAAATACTAGTTATATAAGGAGATAATTTGAGTAATCCTTAGTTAGTTTATTATAGATAAGCAATACCTCGATCGAATATAGAAAGCAATTCCTATTAATCATAAAAACCCTATATATATTACCTACTACCTCGATAAAGCATATATAGCTACATCCCTTAGCGAATTCTTATATAATACTATAATATCTATTAAGAAGAACGTTTGCTCTTTATTACTTGCTGTCACAGTCTTCCTACTAGCCTGGGGCTACAGTAGGGGTCGCTAAGACTGCGAGTAAAACAAGGAAAAGAGCAATATAAGCGTGAATAATAATAAATAGTATAATAGGTAATTATAGG